>CM016619.1:44612902-44865402 GCA_005393395.2 Gossypium australe
TTATCTACTCATTCGGGTCAGTTTCCTTCTCTTTTGCTTGATTAATGTTTGGAAAGTTAATGGTTAGATGAAATGTTTTCTTTTCTTTCTTTATTTTTTGGTCATATATGATCATGCGATACAAGGGCAATCTAGCAGCAATAACAGAGAACATAAAACTAACGGTCTCAAAATACTTAACAAGAGTGAAATGTTTGTTTTTTGTTTCCTTGAATTATCTACTCACCTGGGATAAAGGCTTTGGGATCAGCTTTTGATCATTTGATGGGAGATTTTGAGGCGTGAGAATTTTACTTTTTCTTGGGAAGGGAATGATGATTTTTAAATACCCCTTGTTTGGTTAGTAAGAAAATTCAAGCCAAAGAGCAGAAAGTATCCTTTTAAAGATGCCCATCCTCTGTCATTTGAGTTCTAATTTTCTATCTTCTATGAATGGAAGGCTCATTGCAGTACCTTTTTGAGTGTTAGCAACCAACTAATGAAATCAAGAAGTTGTGTCCTTGATTGAGTTATATTCGATGGCTTTAGGGAAGACTAGAAAGAGGAATGAATATATGTCGGAATAATATCATTTTTGGGTTTCCTAAGAAAGTGTGGTTGTTTCAGTTCACTTGCATTAGTTGCTTTAGGTTCAGTTAAGTCTAACAGTCACTTTAAAGTTGACATGTATAAGATTGTGGTTTTGGTTTCTTATTTTTCCCGTGTGGCTACCAGATGTAGACTTAATTGTTTGACTTAGTGTCTTCGGTGGTTTGCTGCAGGGGAAGTTTCATTGCCTGGTGGGAAAGCAGATGAGGGGGACAAAGATGATGGTGATACCGCAACTAGAGAGGCTAAAGAAGAAATTGGGTTGGACCCTTCACTTGTCAATGTTATAACTGTTCTTGAACCATTTTTGTCTAAGGTATTAAAATTTTTCTTTTAGGTAGCATTTTGGAACTTGGATTTCAAAAATACTGTAAATTGAGTGATAACATATAGATATGTTGCATTCATGATTCTCAAATCCATGGATTTGTTGGATGTGCATTTAATGGTGAATTCGAATTTCCTAAGAAATTTAGGAATTCAATATATTTATGCTTTTTATATTTTCTGAATATATATTAGATTGAACCCAACTAATTTATTCATAATGTATGCATTTCATCTTTACGATTTATTTAGCAAATGAAATCCAAATAGAAATTTTCAAAATCATGTTCCCAACATAACATTAGCTTTTTTAGTATCTTCATTAACCATTCATATACATGGTAAATGGCATTAGTCTGATTTGAATCAGTTCAGTTCTCATTTGGATGATTGTGACATTTTCTGTTCTATATATATCTACAGTAATATTGTTGGAAGTTTAGAATTAATTTCTTGTTGGAGGGTATTGTGGGCGTTTATGTTTTAAACTTGATATCTAAAACTTAGAACAAAAGCAAAGAAGAGTCTATGTAATGTGAGATAGACTGTTAGGTGTACAGCAAATTTATCACTTGGCATCATGAATGGATAATCTGTTTGTCTATGCCTACTCTAAAATTCTCTCAGTTTCCCTTCGGACACCTTCTCTATCCGTAAAAATGTGAAACTCATGGCTGTGTTTGGCAAGGGGTGACATAAGATGGTGATAACTGGTACTAATGCTATAAACTTTACAGAAAGAAAACAAAAAGAAAACCCTTAGAAGAGAGTGAAAGCTGGTACACTGGAATAACGAAAGGTGTGATTTAGTTTATATGAGCTACCTACCTGATCCAAGCATGATTTTTATCATGGTTATTTAATAGCTTTCTCATTATCAAGTAATTGAAATTGCTCTTCCAACCTAAGTTGTATAATCCTATAAGGTGCTATCGAAATGTGAGATTGACTGTTGCTGGTTCTTTCTGTGAATGATATGAAATAATCTGAATTCTTCTACATGAACCAGTTGACTGAGAAACGAATTTTGTGGTCCTTGGATTGGAATAATAATCTTTAAGTATATATACTTTGTTTTACCTTAAAATAGACAATTGTACATGTATGTTTGTTGATGTCGACTGTTATGTCTATGTAATGCTAGTTACTTGCTATGTAGATGAATAATATGGTGAGTACTGCGTGCTATTGATCCAAAGATCCTCCTTTTTTTACACGAGTGTTTCAATATAAAATGTTGAACATGTTTCAGCTTGTTTAATTGTCCCCATTGTTATTTAAAATGTCATTAAAAACTATATGGACATGGTTTATATATATATATATATATATATATATATATATATATATATGTTAAGATGGATTAATGAACAAGTTCTATATGGAGAATACTAGAATAGGGTACTTTTTGTTTGAAAATCAATATCGATATAATCTTGAAGTTTGATCTGACAACTATCAACAGGTCATGGACCTTGTGATGGAAATGTTAGAATGATGAGTTGTGTTTAGATATTTTGGTTATAAAATATAATGTAATGTACCTTCCTCAAATCTTTTGGCTTACAGTGCATAGCAAGGTACATGGTATAGCTGAAATTTGTGCCGTATACTGTATTGGCTTTCAGCTTGTTTAAAACTTATTGGTTTTCCATGCAGCATCTCCTAAGAGTAGTTCCTGTTATCGGTGTACTTAACGACCGAAAGGCATTCAAGCCTACTCCGAATCCTGCTGAAGTGGATGCAGTATTCGATGCTCCACTGGAAATGTTCATTAAGGTTTATCTCTTCCAACTCCTACTCACATAGTTGTTTTACTCTCTTTTTTAATCCGTTGTATGAACGAATTGCTGGGTTCAGGATGAAAATCGAAGCGTGGAAGAGAGAGAATGGATGGGAGAGAAGTATCTTCTTCACTTCTTTGACTATGAAATCGAGAATAAGAGGTATTTAATATGGGGTTTAACTGCTGGTATTTTGATAAGAGCTGCTTCAGTGGTCTACCAGCGACCACCTGCTTTCCTGGAACAGAGTCCGAAGTTCAAGTTTCCTGGACTTGTGGACAAATAATCAAACTATGCATCATAGAAAAAATTTAGTCAACGTAACTTGTGCATCAATGGCATCTCGAAAAGTAAATGGTCCATCATAAATTATAAACGAGACTGTTCATTCATGTCAATCTTCCCTTTGTTTTACTCTTCCTTCAAACAATTAGAAGAAGAACAAATTATTATTATTATTATTATTATTAGCCAAATTAGCAACAAGACAGCTCTGCTAGCAGGATTCAGATATCTGGAAACAGCTCAAAGTTTACTAAATTCTTTCCTACTAAATTTCTCCATCTCTTCTCTAAAATCAGCTATGGCACTCTCACGCAAGCTCGCCAACACTTTAAATCCTTTATTCTTCCCTGTATTTGATGAAGCATAAGGCAAGAAAAAGCATGGCTCCATACTCCCAAGGAAATTGGTTGAAAGTGGCAACACTGTAATGGGACCTCCCCAACCAAAATCTACAGCCGAATGACCCAAATGTCGCCAATCAGTGAACCCACTCACCCCTTTCCCAGCCGTAATGCCGTCTTCATAGTGCAGTTCTTGTAAGTCAATGAAAGAACGCACGTACTCGTCACTGGCATTGCTTTTGCTCTTCTTGATCAATTCTGCCGTTTTCCACAAAGGTTGCTCGATTAGGTCCTTGGCCCTGACCTTGGCGTACATTGCAACGCAGCCGTTGCCCCAGTAGCCTGCAGGCAATGCTGGGTTTACCACTTTGCGGATGTTCATCAAATATGAAAACTTCACCGTCTCCTCGCCTGGAATCTTTGAGGCTTTCACCCTGTTTATATCAACAATGAAGACCAGGTCAAAAACACTTCCATTGCTTACACATTATGTGAATTTAATTACACCAAACTTTTTTTAACTTACTTGGCTCGCCAAATATATGCACCTAAGATTTCAAAAGTGGTTAAACCCAGACCACTTTGTTCAAAAAGCAAAGCCTTGAGCTGGTCCAAGCATTCATCTTCCACATAAAAGCACTCCCTTTCAACATGTCCGATATCCTGTTTGTAAGGATTAAAACCTTTCTCCAAGCTTAGGAACTCAAGAACTGGGGCTTCAACTTTCGGTGGGTTTCTTGGACCCAACAGAGTGGATCGATCCCAAACCGGCTGATATTTTACTTTGTCCACCCCACGTGCGATATCAGCTGCTATACAGAAAAACTGGGTCGCACCAAGCCCATCGCATAAAGCATTGTGTATAGCCGCCCCAAGAGTAAACCCACCACATTTGAACACCGTTAGCTGTAAAGTACAGGGGTTGACCAACGTGTCTTCCGGGCTTGGGTCGGGAACCAGTTGTTCAACCGAATTCATATCAGGGTCATCAAGTTGATTTACAGACTCCAATGTGCAGTCCACGCTGGCACTGACGAGCGGTAGGCTTTGATCCAACTGACAGAAAAGCTCATACCTACCGTTGCTGGAACGGCGGAGAGATCCAGCCAGAGGATAATAGTGGTGGAGAGCGGCGGAGATGGCGGAGGAGATGACCTGGAAAGGGTCACGACAGGTGGTGTCGCTGTTGACGTAAGCTCGCAGGTAACGGAAGGTGACGTTGAGGGAGTGGTCATTATCTAGGTGAGAGAGGGGGAGGGTGTGATCGTGGGTGAAAGGTGCGGTGGAGGGGCGGATGAGAGCAGTTTCTAAGACTTGGACCTTCATATTTTTTGGGTTTGTTAGGGGGAATTCCAGGGTTGGTGTTTAAAAGGGTGAGGGTTCGTCAAAAATGGTTGGTGTTGATTAGTGAAATTGAAGGCTTTGCCTCAAGGCTAAACAAGCCTTTGCCTTTTAACTAATAATGCCTAAAGATCATCCCGGTTCAGTGTCTCTTCTTTGGATATTGACTAGTGGAGAACTGCCGTGCTGGTCATTAAGAATTGAGAATACAATTGTTAATATTTTCTTCATTGCTACACATCTACTCTTTATTATATATATGTATATTATTCCTTTTCCATTACATTTTTATTCTAATTAAAGAGAAAGTGAACAGAAGCATGATGGAAAAGTCAGGCCCTCTACCAAACCCCGCTATTCTCACCCACTTATTCTTTACCAATATTATTATGGTTCTAAATTATTTATATTTTGGATGATCCTCAACAACGTGAAGGAAAAATTAGAAAAAAATAGTCCCTTTTTAATCAATTGGTGACTGATGTTGTTAAATACAGTCAATTTGGAACAAGAAAACAAATGCAAGGGGTAGTTGTACCAGTCCCCCATAGTGTTTATTCTAAAATAAAATTCGACTTCACCTAATTATTAGTATTTTGAAAAAACTGATCACAAAATTATGACGGACTACAAACGGCTCACTAGCTTTATTGAGATTGATTTGTTTTGGTCACTCGTATCTTAAGATTTTTTTTTTGGTTCAAAAAGAATGAAATAGTAAGAAAATTATAGTTTAATTACTCTATCATAGGCATCTATTGTTGGAAATATACTACTGTAAACAAAATTATTAGCACTAACAAGAAATCAAATTAAGTGAAAATAAATAAAGCAATCATTGTGCAGTGGAAGAACTACTGCCTTAAAAGCGATTTCGTCCTGATCGGTATAATCGAAAGTGGATGTCGCTCCCAATGTTAACACAATACTTCCAAATTCGTACACTCGAATGAGAAAGATGGAACTTAAAAGGATTGCTCTTCTTGTAAAAGTCAGGAAATACATTGGAAGAAACTCGGGTAAACCACAGCAAGTTCAATTCCCAAGAAAGATTGGAGGGGTCACGGACGGTAGACCTGCAAACGATCAGCAGCATAGGGAGCCTCGTCATAGTGGGAGGGTATCACGTAGGCCTAAGTTCTTCCAATTTGGCAGAAGTGTTTTTAACACTAAGTCTGCCAAAATAAGATGACCCACTCACATATGACGAAGCGATGTAGAGTTTTGATTCCAAGCTTTGAGAAATAGTTATGAAAGCTTAGATGGACTCTATGTATTCCAACTCAGTGTGGGAACTTATAGACTTACTGAAAGGGAAATAACCCATATGGTGTAAGTGGATCTATAAGAGGAAAAGAAATCCTGATGGAAAAGTAGAAACTTATAAGGTCAGACTTGTAGCAAAAGGTTATACTAAAAAAGAAGGTATCGATTATGAAGAAACCTTCTTTTTGGTTGTCATGCTCAAAGTTAATCCACATATTTCTATCCATTACGACGACTTCCGATTACGAGTTCTAGCAAATGGATGTTAAGACAACATTTTTTAATGCCTATCTTGATGAGAGCAT
This sequence comes from Gossypium australe, assembly GCA_005393395.2. Lineage (NCBI taxonomy): Eukaryota > Viridiplantae > Streptophyta > Magnoliopsida > Malvales > Malvaceae > Gossypium > Gossypium australe. The sequence continues at coordinate 44,619,140 of CM016619.1, forward strand.
CTACATGATGCAACCCACCAGATATATAGCTAAAGGAAACGAGGAAAAAGTTTGCAACTGCTTAGATCTAACTTTGGACTTAAGCAAAGATCCTGCTCATAGAATCAAATATTTGATCAAGCGATCAGGACTTTTGGATTTGAGCAAAATGTAGATGAACCTTGTGTTTACAAACATTTAAGGGATGGAAAGATGGTCTTTATCGTTCTATATGTTGATGACATTCTACTCATTGGAATTGATGTAGGGGCATTGTCATCGATTAAACTGTGGTTAACTCAATAGTTTAGCATGAAGGAATTGGGAGAAGATAATTTAGTTCTAGTACTTGGGAGAAGCTAATTTAGTTCTAGGTATTCGAATCTTAAAGGATCGAAAGAACAATGTGATAGCACTGTCTCAGGCTTCATACATAGATAAGATATTGGAGTGTTATACAATGACCAATTTGAAGAAGGGAAATCAACCCTTCGTATCGAAATTTCATCTCTCTTTAGAAAACTGTCCTAAGACAGCGGGAGAAAAAAGAACATGAGAAAGGTTCCTTATGCCTTGGTAGTAGGAAGTCTCATGTATGGTACACTACACACGCTTAAATATCTATTTTGCAGTGAGGTTGGTAAGTCGATATTAGGCGAATCCAGGACCAAGACACTGGAAAGCAATTAAGTATATACTAAGTATTTACGGAGAACGAGGGATTATATGCCTGTGTATTCTAGAGGAGATATCACTCCTATCGGATATATTGATTCTGACTTCTATTACGTGTCGAGATTCGAGGAAATCAACAATAGGCTGTCTTTTTGTCATAGATTGTAACACCCCTAACCCGTGTCTGTCGTCGGATTAGCGTTAAATGGTATTACCAAACTAAACTCAATTCCAAATAATCATTCAATTGAATTCAAGCATACGCAATGCGATCATTACTATATTATATAACATTACAACATTTTAAAATTTAATTTCTAGCATAGCTAAATACATGAGCATATCCACTCAATCACTTCACATCACATTACTAAAGATCCTTTATCAATTATTTCAATTTATTTCATCAAACAGTCAAGCATAGTTTAAACACATCTTAACCATATGCACAATGACTTAATCAAATATAATATCTCACATACCATAATTTAATCATATGCTAACTATGTACCCCATGAATTCGGCCGAATAATGGAACAAGCTCATCATTCCTATTTCTAAAGTATTAATAATCTATCTAATCATGCCTAACATATAAGTATATTTACCACCACAAACAGAATCAAAGTAACCAAACCTCCAACGATCACATCATAAATATACCAAATGTGCTTGGTCTGTATTAAAAGAACAAATGCACAATTGGTTCCTTAAACAAATATTCGCGCACAAATCGATTCTCTTATGAACAAACCAAAACAATCATAGAATATACATTCTGTCATTTATGAAAACATCCAATATATAATACATTTATATCATTATGAGTCCAAGCCTTAGCCGAATATACAAATACACCTTATTATAATTTTAATCCAAATTATCACCCAATCGAGCATAATGCATATGCATACTAAACCAATACAAACTAAATCAAAATGTCCATTATACCATCAATTATAAATTCATCTCATATATATATGTACTAATGCATGTAACGAACATACAAGTTACGATACTTATAATTCATTAAAACCACACATTCTATAATTAAAAAACATGAAACACTGCAAACTCAAGACATTGAAAGTAAGCCATATTCGCATGGCTTTAATATATACATAAACAAAAGTTTCCAACTCAAACGTAGACATTATCCATCCTATACATGCCTTTATCCAAAATAAAGCAAACTAAAAGAGTACCAAAAAGATGATAGTGTGGTTGACTTGCTGACTATTTCCCTGAGCCTGTAGCTTGACCAAAATCTATAAAACAGAACATTAAACATAAACAGAGTAAGCTTACTAGCTTAGTAAGTCTTAAGCATTGATTTAAGTCACTTAACCATTTAAACATGATTTAAATCAATTCATGACATACAACCTACATGTCTTACTTATAAACTCACCATAACAAGATATCATTACCTTACTTAACTTGGTAACTTTCAATTCCTTACCAAATACCTCAATTGCAGAATATACATATATAATTACATAACTAGGTGTATAAATGTACTTACAAGAATCTTTTTAACCACACTCATACTTTCACATTTCCAATAACCATATGGCATATTATATTGTATTTATATAAACTTCACAACCAAGTGTATAACACATTTTCCCTTCATCATTTCATTTGCTCACTATCATAGCACACATATATATATGACATTAAAGTATGAAGTACATACCTTGTTGCCGAATTAACAAATTCATTTTCAAAGCTCAAGCTTACTAGATTTGCTTTATGACCTTATTACTATATAAACGAAGTTCAAAATTGAAACTCACCGGTATAACACCTGCTAGGCTTTAACCCGAATTGTACACACCGGCACTAGGCCTGCTAGACTCAAGGTCCGAGATTTAAACGCCGGCATTAAGCCCGAACTATTTCACCGGCACAAGGTCTGTTAGGCTCAAAGCCCGAAATAACTCACCGGCACAAGGCCTGCTAGGCTCGAAGCCCGAAATAACAACATAATTAATCCTTCAATACACATTTCTTAATGCTAACATCACAAACAAATCATATACATCATTTTACATCCACATATTATATGAATATACTTATTCATATCACATTAACAAAATATATTCAATCCAATGTAATACCCTTACATTCGGCTAACACATAAATTTATACTCCAAATTATCAAATATTATCATGTAACATGTTCATAATCAATTCTTTAATATATATTTACTTAAGAACTTACCTCGACTATCGACGGACAACGTAGACCAACTATTCGATAACCTTCGTCTTCCCCCGATCCAAATCTGTTTTTCTTTGTTCTTGATCTAAGCACATTAAAATTTAGCTCATTCAAGTACATTTCATTTCAGCTTAGTCCCAAAACACATAAACGGGCAAAATACCATTTTGCCCCTATTGTTTCACATTTTTACATTTTAGTCCTATTTGCATAAAACACAAAATACACAAAATTTCACCATACCATACAAGGGCCGAATGTTCATAGGAACCACACTAGTCCATTTATTTCATTTATTTTTCATTTTGGTCCCCTCAAAAATTCATTTTTGCAATTTAGCCCAAAATACTCAAATTCACTAAAATCTCAAATACAAAACATGCTAATCTTTAACATATCTTTAATATAAAATCATCAAACATCAAAAACCCCAAGAACATAACAATGGCCGAACATCAAGCATGCTCAAATTCAAAAATTCTAACATGGGTCAACTAATATTCGAAGCAACGATCTCAAAAACATAAAAATTATCAAGAACCGAAATCAAACTAACCTTGAATTTGTGATTATAGGTGCCGAAAATCAAATGAAACCAAACCCTTTTCTTTTCTCAACATTCGTCCAAGCAAAAATAAAAGATGATAATGGCCATTTTTTTTATGTTTTATTACATATATTATGTTATTAATAAATTACCAAACTAACCTTATAATATAGAATAAACATAACATATAAATAAGGACATTGTTGGCACATACCGTCCACTACCTTGTAAAATGGGCTAATTTCCCTTTTAGTACCTCATATTGAAAAGCCATTATCATTTTAGCACTTTTCACTATAGTATGCAACTTTTACACTTTACGCGATTAAGTCCTTTTGTCAAATTAAACATACAAACAATTAAATTTTTCTACGAAACTTTCACACACATTAATTCACATATAATAAACACAAAATATGATATTTAAAAATTTATCGGACTCGGATTCGTGGTCCCGAAACTACCGTTCCGATTAGGGTCAAATTCGGTCTGTTACATAGATGGCGGTCCATAGTGTGAACAATGGTCAAGCAGGGTTGCACTTCTAACGTCACTATGGAGGGTCGAATATGAGGTATGGAAAAGCTATGCTACTAAAATAGTATGGATATAGCTAAACTCAAATTAACCACAAAAGGATAAAACACATAAGGGAGACAGTAGTGTTTGACGAACCAGTAGACGTATTCAAAGATTGCATATGAGGACAAACCCCAGAGATTTGTTTAGTCAAGACACTTATAGCTAGAGAGCTCTTTGCGAAACATATGGAGGGGCACAAGAATGTGAAACATGACTCATCTACTTCATTAGGGCAAGTGGGAGACTGTTGGATCTAGTGCCCTATGTATAGTATTTTCGTTAATATACACTTGTAATTTTTTTGGAACAGATTGGTTAATAAAACAAATTCATTGATTACATCAATATACTTTGTATAATTGCCCTCACATGTTTTTTGCATGCAAATAAAAATGGAAGCAAATGTTGATCATTGGTTGTCTAAATGTTTAACTAATACTAAGCGGTATTATGTGGTCGGATCATAGTATGAAAAGACAACTTGTATTAGTAGACAAACATATATATTTCCTTTGTCTAATTGAAAATGAGAAAACAGATTGAAAGACTAATATGCCGTCTATCAAGTCCAATTGGGGAGATGCCTTGTCTTGGGCATCGGAGCGGATGACTTGTAATACCCTAACCCGTAACCGTCGCTAGTCTAGGGTTAAGAGGCATTACCGGACAATCGAAAACTTTTACGGACATTAAAAAACATAATTCGACAAATCACATCAAAGTGTCCCTTAAATAGGTCTTCGAGACCTTAAACATGCTTTAGAATAGGGCCGGGACTAAACCAAACATATATGGAAATTCTTAGAAATTTAAAAAATTTTCAAAGTTACAAAGGTCACATGCCCGTGTTAGCAGGTCGTGTGCCTCACACGGCCTCAGACACGCCCGTGTGTCTAAGCCTTGTCAAAACAAGGCATACATATTGACTTGTCCACACGGACGTGGACACGCCCGTGTGCCTAACCCGTGGTCGCTACTGGCTTGCACCACACGGCCAGTCACACGCCCGTGTGTTCTGCCCGTGGTCGAGTCTGACTTGTTTTGAATTACAGCCACGAGAGACACGGTCGAGCCACACGCCCGTGTGCTCAACCGTGTGGGCAAATATAGGCCATTTGCAAGGCCAAATTGCTACCCACACTTTGGTCATCCCTACTAGCACATTTCTAAACACAATTAGCAACCAAAAACACACCGAATGGTCATCATATCATCCCATTTAATCTCATTTCTAAGCATACCAACTTATATACCAAATTGCTCAACCAATCCACAAATAAACCAAGCATGATTCATCCACAACTTACCACTTCATCATAACCATCATTCATCAAACACATATACTCACTTTGCATCAATAAGCTTACCATTATCTTGACCATTTCATAACCATGGAATCATACCAAAACCAAACATCATATAGCATGACTCTTCATTCATTACACAACCATTTAACTAGCCATATCACATGGCTATCCACATATTTCAAACATAACTCAAGGTAACTAGCCTATACATGCCATACTTTAGTATATACATTTTCAAAAGGGTACCAAACTAAGATTGAGTAGTGTAATGACGATCCTCGACGACTCCCCGAGCCTTCAGTAGCTTTAACGATCTATAAAACAGAGCAAACACACACAAAGTAAGCTTTCAAAAGCTTAGTAATCCATATACAAATAAACTTAACATAAAATGCACATAGTGTAACACCCCTTAGCCGTAAGCAAGCTGGAACAGGGTTTGAGGCATTACCTGACTAACCCTGCTTAAACATATCGAATAGGGTTATAAAATTTCATTTAAGCCCATCACGGGCATATACTCAGCCTAAGAGGCCCTAAACACACTTCCGAGAGGTATCGAAACTATTCTGGGAACTTTTACGAGTTCGAGGAACATTCAGACAAAATAGGGGCCACACGCCCGTGTTGGTTTAGGGACACGCCCGTGTGTCCCTAAGACATGCTCGTGTCTTCCACCCGTGGTCGATTCTGACTAAGGTCACACGGCCTTGACACGCCCATGGCCCTGGACCGTGTGCCAAACCTTGGCATTCTGACCTATCCACACTGTCTATACACACGTCCGTGTGCATCATCCGTGTGGCGATTTAAATTCCAAGTGCAAGGTGAAGACTTCACATGGCCTGGGCATACGCCTATGTGCAAGTCGTGCCTCCCACACAGTCTCGACACACGCCCATGTGTCTACCCTTGTGGACAATTAGCAGGTTATTTACCAAGCCCTTTTGCCACTCTACATAGCACACACATATACACCAACTCAAATCAACATATACAATTCCTATCCCAATGGCACACCTAACAACTCATTCCAACATCAAAGAGAATCAAAGGTATCTCTAGGAACTCAAAGATCAAGACATACAAAAGAACATATACTTCATGAAATTCATCTTCATTAAGCAATAGAACTTGCCAAGTATTTGCCTAACTTATAAGGCCATTTACAAAAAGGACTTTAATAGCTTACATATCCAACACTTTGACTAACAATTACAACTTAAAAAAATACTCGAGTCCTATACATGCCACACTCAAAATAAGTCTAAATTGTTATACCAAAGTGATGTCGATAGTGTGATTTCTGAACTCTGATGTCTGTAACCTCTCGAGTTATCTTAGCAATGCTACAAGGAAAAAGGTCAATGAAAAGGGGTAAGCATAAAGCTTAGTAAGTTTGCATGGAAATACATAGCAATAATAAGTTCATAATATAATCCATCCATGGCATTCACTAACCATACACAAGTCATAGGCTCCTTGCCATACTTACTTACGATTGCCCTTACTTAGCACATACCGTGCCACACTTCGTAATCGTTTCTTCGTGACTCATTCACGAGTACCTGTTTTCACTCAATCATATGACTTTAGTACAATTCTCATTTCTACTTCTATATTCATCTACTTATCCCTTTAATCACTAGAAATAGTCAAAGACGCATATTCATCGTCATTCTTGTAGGTACGGAGCCAATGCCACATCCCCGAGGTGGTCTTACATGGAGTCACTTCTAATTGCCATTGCCATATCCCGTATATGGTCTTATATGGGTTTTCAATTTTCATATCGATGCCATATCACGAATATGGTCTTATACGATTTCCATATTCATTACCGAAGCCATATCTCAGATATAGTCTTATACGAGATCTCAACTTGGTGCCGAGGCCATGTCCCGATCATGATCTTATACGGGACCTTATCTACCTCATATCTCGATGATAGCATTTTCGTATTCAATATAGTCCACTAGGACTTCAACATCTCATTCATCATCAATGTAGTAGAGCATCACGCATCAATAAGATACCAAGCATTCTAGATTATGCTAACATAATTATTGCATTGATCACATACAAACTTACCTCGATTTCAAAATGAGTTCACTCGTCGGTTTAGTCCAAGACTTTGTTCTTTCCCTGATCGAGGCGGATTCTTGGTTATTCTTGCTCTATAATAGCAATTTAACTCATTTTAATCACCACATTAATAAAGCATTTCAATAATCATGCTTAGGCAAAATTACTATTTTGCCCCTAGACTTTGGCAAAATGACCATTTTGCCCCTAGGCTCGAAAATTAATTCTAATCACATTTCTACCTTCAACAAGCCTAGGTGAACATTTAATACTCTTATAACTATCATCAAAACTCAACATTTCACATAATTACTACAAATTTGTAACCTTTTCATCAAGGTCCAATTAGGTGTTTTCAATACAACACCTTTCACAAAAGTTGTTCATCTAACAACTAAGGCTCAATTTCGTCCATGAAATGCAGCAAATAACTAAGATAGCTCTCATGGGAAAACTCTAAACTCTTTACCATATTGCACAATAGTCCCTTCATTTGAAAGCTTAAGCCTTAGGGGTCTCAAAAATACAATTATTATCAAGAAAAGATCACTAGTTCACTTACTTGAATGGATGAGAGCTTGCTGAAATTTTGAGCTTTCAAAAACCCCTATTTGCTTGCTATTTTCATTGGAGAAGGATGAGAAAAAAGATAGACATCATCTTTTCTTTATTCTAATATTAAACTAGAAATTTAGTTCACCAAACACCACCAACTTTGACTAACTTGGTCAATTCTTGTCCCCTATGAAGTCTATGGCCGACCAAGCCAATATTGGGGGGTCTAATTGCCTTTTAAAGACCCCCAATTGCTAATCTATGGCTATTTGGTACCTTTAGCTTATAGAATGGAACTTTCGCACTTTATGCGATTTAGTCCTTTTTCGCGATTAAACATGAAATCGTTAAAATTAAGGCACCAAAATTTTTATGCACATACTATCATGCTCTGACTCATAATATAACATGAAAATAAATTTCTCTAATCTCGGATTGGTGATCCTGAGGTCACTATTCCGACTAGCCCCTAAATTGGGCTGTTACAATTCTCCCCATTAAGGATTTTCGTCCCTAAAAATCTTACCGATGAAAGGGTTGGGGTATTGGTTTCTCATCGTTTCCTCGAGCTCCCATGTAGCCTCTTCTATTCTGTGCCTTTGCCACAGAACTTTCACTAGGGCTATGCTTTTGTTTCTTAACTGCTTGACCTCTCGCGCCAAAATTCTAGCCGGTTCTTCACCATAAGTCAAATCCGGTTGTATCTCTACCTCTGTTGGAACTATGACATGTGAAGGGTCTGAATGGTATCGGTGTAACATGGATACGTGAAAGACGTCATGAATCTTTTCCAGCTTAGGTGGCAAGGCCAATCGATAAGCTACTGGTCCTATCCTCCCGGTAACTTCATAAGGTCCGATAAAACGCGGACTCAATTTACCCTTCCGGCCAAATCTGAGGACTTTCCTCCAAGGTGATACTTTCAAGAACACTTTATCACCTATTTTGAATTCAGTCTCTTTCCTTTTCAAATCCAAATAGGACTTTTGTCTATCGGAGGTGACTTTCAAATAGTCACATATCACTTTCACCTTTTCTTCAGTTTCCTTAACCAAGTCGACCCCGTGTATCTGATTCTCTCTGAGTTCTGACCAATACAAGGGCGTTCGACACTTACGCCCATTCAATGCCTCATAAGGCGCCATCCTCAAACTTGACTGGAAACTATTGTTGTAGGCAAATTCCACCAACGGTAAGTATTTATCTCAATTACATTGGAATTCCAAAACACAACATCGAAGCATGTCTTCGAGTATCTGAATTACCCTCTCCGATTGCCCATCGGTTTGTGGATGAAAGGCTGTACTGAAACTCAATTTTGTACCCAAGGCGTCTTGCATCTTTTTCCAAAACCGTGACGTGAATCTCGGATCTGTATCTGAAATGATCGACATCGGTACACCATGAAGTCTTACTATCTTTGATATGTATAAGTCCGCTAATTTATTGAGTGAATAGTCGATTCGTACTGGTATAAAATGGGCTGACTTTATGAGTCTATCAACCACTACCCATACTGCATCTTTCTTCTTTGGAGTCAATGGTAAGCCTGTCATGAAATCCATAGTGATACGGTCCTATTTCCACTCAGGAACCATAATGGGCTGAAGTAAAATCGAAGGCACTTGATGTTCGGCCTTCACTTGATGACAAATTAGGCATCTCGATACAAACTCAGAAATGTCTTTCTTTATACTAGGCCACCAATACCATTTCCTCAAATCATTGTACATCTTCATGATCCCAGGGTGCCCAGCTAAACATCGGCTATGTGCTTCATGCAAGACCTTACAAATAAGTTCTTCATTTCTTGGTACACAGACCCTATCTCGAAATGTTAGACATCCATCAGGACCTACCCGAAAGTCTGACTCAATATTCGTCTCACACAAAACCCTTTTGGCTTGCAAGCTGCTATCTTCATTCTGAGCTTCACAAATCTCTTGAAGGAACAATGGTCTAGCCTTCAACTCAGCTAGAACGGAACCATAATCCAACAAAGCCATCTGAATGCTCATGGCTCTCAGTGCGAACAATGATTTCTTGCTTAAAGCATCTGCGACTACGTTCGCCTTTCCCGGATGGTAGTCAGTTATCAACTCATAATCTTTAATCAGCTCTAACCACCTTCGTTGCCTCAAATTCAATTCCTTTTGAGTCATCAAATATTTTAGGCTTTTATGGTCGGTGAAAATCCGACACCTTTACCATACAGATGATGCCTCCAAATTTTTAATGCAAACAAGATTGCGGCCAATTATAAGTCATGAGTCAAGTAATTCTTCTCGTACGGCTTTAGTTGCATAGAGGCGTATGCAATCACTTTACCCTCTTGCATAAGTACACAGCCCAACCCATTCAAGGACGCATCACTATAAACCACAAATTCTCTCCCGACTCAGGTTGCACCAAAACGGGAGCCTCAGTCAACAATGTCTTCAGTTTCTCAAAACTCTGTTAACACTTTTATGTCCAATTGAACTTCACATCATTTTGCAAAAGCCTCGTCATCGGGGTAGCTATCATGGAAAACCCCTTGAAAAAATGCCTATAATAGCTGGCTAGGCCTAGAAAACTCCTTACTTCGATTACACTCCTCGACGGTTTCGAATCCACAATTGCCAAAATTTTACTCGGGTCTACTTTAATAGCACCTCTCGAGACAATGTGCCCCAAAAATCCCACTTCCTTGAGCCAAAACTCGCTCTTATTGAACTTGGCATACAATTGTTTTTCTCTCAAGACTTGCAGAACCGTACTCAAATTCTCAGCATGTTCGTTCTCATTTTGAGAGTAGATCAGTATGTCATTGATGAAGACTACAACAATTTATCCAAGTATGGTCGAAAAATACGATTCATCAAATCCATGATGATCGCAGGAGCCTTCGTTAGACCAAAAGGCATGTCTCATGGAATCATCTTTCTTCTTCATGAATAAAACGGGAGCACTCTACGAAGAAAAGCTTAGCCCGACAAAACCTTTATCTATTAACTCTTGCAACTGTGCTTTCAACTCCTTTAGCTCGGTTGGTGCCATTCTATATGGAGTAATAGAAATAGGGGCGGTACCCGGAGCTAACTCAATCCCAAATTCAATCTCCCTAACCGGAGGTAGCCCTAGAAACTCTTCCAGAAAAACATCTAGGTACTCGCATATTATGGGTACCGACTCAATTATCAATTCCGTCTCTTTAGTGTTCAACACAAAGGCAAGGTAAGCCTCGTACCCCTTCCTCAAATACTTCCGAGTCGACAAGATTGACATCATTATCGGTGACCTATCTGGCTTATCCAATTCAACACGAATAAGATTACCATTTTCAACTCTCAACTCAATATGCTTCTCCCCACAACTCACAATTACCCCATGAGTAACTAACCAATCCATCCCAAGGATGACGTCAAACTCATCAAATGTTAATAGCATAAGATCAACCATAAAACAATGACCCTTAATCACTAAAGGGCAACCTCTGCAAACTCTATCAACCAACACGCACTTGCCTAGGGGATTAGACACTCTTATGATAAATTCGGTAGACTCTATAGGCATGTTCATATTAGAGACTAATTTCATGCATATGTATGAGTGGGTAGATCCCGGATCGATTAAAGCTATAACACGAGTATTATGGAGAGAAAAGGTACCCATGATTACGTCGGGGGAAGATGCCTCTTCTCGAGCACGAATGGCATATGTCCTCACCGGTGCTCTATCCTCGACTCTAGCAGCCTGCTCTCTAGATGGGTTCTTGCTACCCCTCTCAATTCTCGGGTTTCTCAGTGGTCTTCCCCTAGCAGTACTTCCCAATCTTGCATTTTGAGGCTTTTCTTTCTTGCCCACCTCGGGGCAGTCTCTGATAAAGTGGTCTACGGACCCACATCTAAAGCAAGCTTTCTTATTAGCTCGAATCTCACCAGAATGGCGCCTGCCACACTGAGGGCATTCCAATTTACTTGGTCGGACATTGCCCACAATAGCAACTGATGCGGTCCGCCCTTTCGACCTCAAAAATTGCTTGTTTTTACTTCAGTTTGAGAACTTCGCTGAAGTGACTGATCGAGTAGAGAAGTCCCTCAATTTCTTAGATGAGGATTGGTGAGACTTATTTAATTGTCTCTTCCTCGAGTCACGAGACTCAATCTCAGCTCTTCTCTTCTCTTTAGCCAACTCTTCGGCTTTACAAGCTCTATTTACCAGTACTACAAACTCTTTTAGTTCAAGGACTCCCATGTATAAACGAATATCTTCATTTAATCCATCCTCAAATCTCTTGCACATGACGGCCTCAGTAGACACACACTCTCGGGCATACTTGCTAAGCCTTATGAACTCCTATTCGTAATCAGTTACTGACATGCGGCCTTGCTTCAATTCTAAGAACTCTTTTCTCTTATGGTCAATAAACCTCTGGCTGATATACTTCTTCTGGAACTCCTCTTGGAAAAATTCCCTGCTAACTCTCTCCCTTGGTACCACCGACACCAGGGTGTTCCACCATCGGTAGGCTGAATCTCTCAGGAGAGATACCGCACACTTTACGCACTCCTCAAGGGTGCAGGACAACTCATCGAATACCCGGATGGTATTCTTGAGCCAGAATTCTGCTCTCTCCGGGTCATCGTCCTTATTTGCCCGAAATTCCTCGGTTCATTGCTTCCAGAACTTATCCACTGGAGGCCTTTTTCTTTTCACCACCTCGACCACTTGAGGAGCTATCGGAGCGGGTTGAGGGATAGGTGGGGGTGGAGGGGGCTGAGCGTTAGGATTTTCTCGGGTATACTCAGTATACCAGTTGCTCATCATGCGGAGAAAGGCTTCTCGAGCCTCTTCCCCCTAACCCAAGGTCTCGGGTCTACTATTAGCTGGCCCAGTCCCTTGAGCGGGAGCTAGCGCGATACTCACAACATCATCAGCTACAGTTCAGTATGGATCAGAATCCATATACTACATAAAACACGATTTTATACGTCAGGAGCCAATCACACTATCAGTACTCAGACACTCTTACATATGGCATGTACAACTAGACTCGTTCTTCCGCTATGTTAGTCCTAGAACCGACTAAACCGTAGCTTTGATACCAATAAATGTAAAACCCCTTACCCGTAAGCAAGCCAGAACAGGGTTTGAGGCATTACCTGACTAACCTTGCTTAAACATCTTGAATAAGGTTATAAAATTTCATTTAAGCCCATTGCTGGCACATACTCGGCCTAAGAGGCCCTAAACACACTTTCGAGAGGTATCGGAACTACTCCGAGAACTTTTACGAGTTCGAGGAACTTTCCAACAAAACAGGGGCCACACGCCCATGTTGGTTTAGGGACACGCCCCTGTGCCCCTAAGACATGCCCATGTCTTCCACCCGTGGTCGATTCTGACTAAGGTCACACGACCTTGACACACCCGTGGCCCTGGCCCGTGTGCCAAACCTTGGCATTCTGACCTATCCACAAGGTCTATACACACTTCCGTGTGCATTAGCTATGTGGCAATTTAAATTCCAAGTGCAAGGTGCAGGCTGCACACGGCCTAGGCATACGCCCATGTGCAAGTCGTGCCTCCTACACGGTCTCGACACACGCCTGTGTGTTTACCGTTGTGGACAATTAGCAGGCTATCTACCAAGCCCTTTTGCCACTCTACATAGGACACACATATACACCAACTCAACTCAACATATACAATTCCTATTGATCGCGTGTCAGAGTCTTAAAATTTATAAAAAGAATGATCGAGCCTGGAACTAACTATGACAACGATTTTTAAGGCAAGTGCACCTATCCAGCAATAGTATAGTTAAGGCAAGATCGGAATGTTGAACCCAAAGGAACCAAAAGTACTAATACTAACTCTCTTTTTATTATTTAGCCTAAGAATTAAGTGAATCTAATCTAAATTAATTAACTACTAAACTAAAGATGCAAAGACAAAAAGAAAGAGTTTGGGAAAATAACTTGAGGAAAAACCAATTGATTAAGACGATACCCAAGGAAGAATCCACCTAGACTTCACTTGTTATCTAACTCTGAACTAGACGATTTATTCATTTGACTTGATCTGTAAGATTCCCTAAGTTATATTAATCCCTCTCTCGAGGCGACTAACGTCTAACCCTAGGTTGATTAATTGAAATCTCTTTCTAATTAAAACCCCTAGAATCGCATTAACTCGATCTATGGACTCCCATATTAGGTTTCACCCTAATCCGGAAAAATCTCGTCACCCTATCTCTAGGCGCGTGATCAACTCCGCTTAATTATGCTAGATCTACTCTTAGGCAAAGACTTTTGCTCCTCCACCTAAGCACATCATAGTTGAATTAATATCCTGAAAATATCAACACAAGAATTAAGAATACATAATTAAGAACAAGTCAAATATTTATCATATAGTTCAGCAAACGATAACAAGATTCATCTTAGGTTTCATCCCCCTCAGGTATCTGATGGTTTAGTTCATAACAATTAAAGAATACATCTCAAAAGAAAAGATAAAACAAAACATAAGAAATCCCTAAAACCCCCTGAAGGAATTGAAGGAGAGATCCTCCGTCTTGAGTATAATTCTGGCTTCTTGAGATGGATCAACTGGCTATCTTCGAGTGATCTCCACAAATCTGACCTTTTTGGCTCGGCTCCTTGGCCTAGCTAACCGCCGCCTTTCTAGGTTATACTTAGGGGGTTTATATAGGCTTTTGAGATAGGTTTCTTTGCCCCTAAGTATCCAAATCTGAGTGAAACTCTTCTTTCTAGTGACAGGGACACGGCCATGGCACACGCCCGTGTGAGTCGTGGTCAGGCCGTGTTCGGACTTTTAATGAGGCACGGCTGTGTGATCTTTGGGACAGGCCGTGTCGATTTCTATCTTGGCCCAATTTGGTCGTTTTAAGCCCGTTTCTCATTCTTTTCATCCTCAAGTGCTTTCCTGAGTATAAAACATTAAAACAAAGGATTAAGAGCACCAAATTGCATAAATCGAGGCTTAAGTCATCCAAAAGCATACTAAATGTGGGCCTAAAATATGTTACTTTTACGGTTTATCAAATACCCCCACACTTAAGCTTTTGCTTGTCCTCAAGCAAAATTCTCAAGTTACAATTAAAACGAACTTCCTCGATTCATAAAATTCATTAATCATGCTTTATCATTGGAACGGTGGAAATGTGCAAGTGTACACAATCGTAACAAGTAATAAAGTGATAAGTAAATGTCGAGTTATCGTACCCACAGGGACTGTAAAAGAATTATTTGTGGAAATGATTTTAAACACTTTGGTGAAAGAAAAATATTTGGATTTAAGAAATATTTAAAAACTAAAAAGAAACGGAGTAAAATAAAATAAAGTTCTAATGCACGATTTCAAAAGCTGATTTTAATCAAGATGATATAATTGTGTTGGATTAATTACATTTCTTACCTTAGAATTACTAAACTTATGCTTATACTTGTTACGAATAAATCACGTCAACTCGGTAATTTGCTAACTTATGAACATATTTACATGTTATTGCACATACATACTTATTAAATTAAACAATCTCTCGCATATTCCTATGTGATTCAACCGATTAATTCAACCTAATAAGCATATAAAAGATCATGTGAAGTAACAAAGTATCCTTACCTTGAAACAATTTAATCACAAAAATCTTGCAAGTTATGCAAGGCATATGTATTGCCAAATACAATGCTAATTTAATCCTCAGCTACCTTAGAAGAATCAAACATGCACGGATTAAGTATTGTTTCCATTAATTACAATTTCAATGCGTTTAAATAATTAATTCTTTAGTTATCTAAACAATTAAAATGCCAGAATAACTTAAGCATGATTTTACTTAATCAAACATTTTACCGAGGCCTATAACAACATAAACACAATTTTAATAATTTAAGAGGACGAAATGCAATCAACCCAACACGAATTATATTCAAGCTAATCTGATTAAAATAACCATTTCAATAGCATAAATATTCATAAACATGTTTGTCAAAACAACAACGAAATTTAAAGAGATAAGGAACAAGAAGCAAATCTGGTGTTTCTTCTTGGCTTGACTAATTTCTCCGTTCTTCGTTCTCCGTTGTCCTCGGCAATCAAGGTGGCTTATGAACACTCCACTTGCTGCTCCAAATGGCTGAGAAAACACCTCTTTTCCAAGAGGGGAAATCTACATAAGAAGGCTTGGTTTTGGTGGAGAAAAGGAGAGAAATGGAGAGAAGAGAGAATGAGAGAGTGAATGAGAAATGAAGGATTGAGGGATGATTGAGGGATTATATGAATGATCAGCAAGGGGTGGTATTTATAGCTGATTGTGGCTGCTAAAAATAGCAAATAGTAGCAGCCAAAGAGACCTCCCTTGGCCGGCCATCTATGTGGCAAAGTTGATAGTTTCAACTTTGCTAAATATAGCATGGGGCAAATCTACAAAGCCACTAAATTTGGAGGGGTTTGAATGCAAATTTGAAAAGTCTTCAAGGGCTTCTTTGCAAGCATAATTAATCAGCTAATAAGCTGATTTTGGGCCAGCATATGGATGGTTTGGGCTGCCCAGCTCCTTGTTCGGTTCGGTTCAATCGGTTTGGTTCAACTGATGCGGTTCAACTGGGCCTTTTTCATAATTAATTAAGATTAATTTATTTAGCCCAAATTAAATTGGGAATAAATTAAAATTAATTAAATTATAAATAAATATTCATAATTGGACCGTCTTGGGCTGGAAATAAATTCGCCTTGATACTTCAAATTGCTTCTCAGGTTTATTCTTCGAGCAGTGTCTGCCGAGCTAATTTTTGCCCTTTGTGCGAATCTGTCAAAAATAGTCAAAATAAATCAAAATTAACTATAAAATTAATTAAAATTCATCATGTTTATATTTTTAGCTCAATTTAATTATTTTATAATATTTAACTATTTTCTGTCAAGAATTTAATCGAAATTGAATAAATTTGAGTTAAAAAGGGCATGAAAAAGTGTATAAATTTCCATGTTTCCAATCATAATTCAAAGATAATTCATACATGGATAATTCAACTCAAAGAGTCCTAAAGATTCAAACAATCAAAGTCATACATTTATAGCACAAAACATAGGTGTTTCCCCTCATCTAAATAATTATCTCTGATTCAAAATTAACAAGAATTGACATCCTCACTAAAAATTCACTCAAATCACTCGAAGTGTTTAAGGTTCAGAATTAAGCAATCAAAAGTCAAACATGAAGAGTTAATCCCATAGGCTTGCATGAAAATCAAATCTCCACCACTATAATATGAGATGATACACAAATCAAAAGGTCTTTAACAGGGTTGTAATGGGGCTTAGGTTAAGGTTATGGATATAGGCTAAATTAGAGGGTTAGAATCGAGATTGACCTGACAATTTACCTAACTAGAAAAATGAACTAATCCTAAATAATTACATCAATTAAAAACTAATGATACGAGCTTTTTCTTCAAGATTTGAAATTTAAACATATAAGCTCACTTAATTATAGAACTAATAATGAATATACTTCATCATTTTTTTAAGAACAAGTCATTACATAATAAAGGATTAATTTAACTACTGAGATAATATAATTAGGTAACTAATCAAATAAAATCTCAATATAAGGGTAGTCAAAAGGAATGGTGATAACAAATACAAAGGGTTTTGAGTTAATATTAGTAGGAGTCAATAAAAAAGGTTGTTAGGATTAAACAGGGTTCACTAGGGGTTAATTATGAAGGTAGGCTTTTTAATGGAGTAAGTGGGTTAAAACCTAGGTGCCTTTATCATCTCGGTATATCAAATCATAGGTGTGGTCTCGACATGTATAATCAATGCAAGTTCTAGAATAACAATTCAATGTTGACACACTCATAATAAAGTGAGCAAGAAAAAGAATATATGCTCTAAAAGTGTAACAGTCCGAAGTTGACCCTAATCGGAACGGTGGTTTTGGGACCACGAATTTAGTCCGAAAATTTTTTAAATATTATTTTTGGTGCTAATTATATGTGATTTATGATGTGTGAAAGTTTCATATAAAAATTTGATCGTTTGTGTGTTTAATTAGACAAAAGACTTAATCGCGTAAAATGTAAAAGTTGCAAACTAAAGTGAAAAGTGCTAGAATGATAATGGCTTTTTAATATGAGGTATTAAATGGGCAAATAGCCCATTTTTAAGTTAGTGGGTGGTATATGACAAGATTAACCTTAAGTTTTATATTATAAAATTTTATAATATAAGGTTATATAAGTAAATAGTTAAATAACATAATATATGATTAATAAAACATAAGAAAAATTATTATCATCTTTTTAGTTCTTTAAGGCCGAATGTGTTAAATAAGAAAATAGGTTTTCAAGCTTCAAATTCGGCACTTGTAAGCTCAAATCCAAGGTTAGTTTGATTTTGGTTTTCGATAATTTTTACGTTTTTGTGATCGTTGCTTCGAATACTTCAAGACCCATGCTTGAATTTTTGATTTTGATGAATATTTTGAAATGTGCCATTGATGAGTTCATGAGTTTTATGATGATAGTTGATGAATTACGAAATATATGTGTTAGATTAATATGTTTTGTTCTTGGATTTTTGATGAATTTGAGTATTTTGGGCTAAATTGCAAAAATAAAATTTTGAGGGGTTAAAATGAAAAATAAATGAAATTAATGGACTTGTATAGTCCCTATGAACATTCGGCCCTTAGGTGATGTAGTGAAATTTTGTGTATTTTGTGTTTTATGCAAATAGGACTAAATTGTAAAAATGTGAAACATTAGGGGTAAAATGGTAATTTGCTCGTTTATGTGTTTTGGGACTAAATTGAGATGAAATGTGCTTGAATGAGCTGAATTTTAATGTGATTAGATCAAGAACAGAGAAGAACGGATTTGGATCGGGGAAAGGCGAAGGTTATCGAATAGCCGGTCTACGCTGTCCGTCGATAGTCGAGGTAAGTCCTTAAGCAAATATATGTTAAAGAATTATTTATGAACATAGTAAATGATGAAATTTGAAAATTTTGAGTATAAATATATGTGATGGCCGAATGTGGTGATATAATATTAGATTGAAGATAATTTGTTTAATGTAATGTGGTTAAGCATGTTCGGTTTGATATGTGAAAATAATATGAAGCATATGAGGTGTTTGTGAATTTAGCATTAAGTAATGAGTATTGAATGGTTAATAGTGTTGATATTCGGGCTTTGAGCCTAGCAGGCCTTGTGCCGGTGATTTATTTCGGGCTTCGAGCCTAGCAGGCCTTGTGCCGGTGAAATATTCGGACCTTGAGTCTAGCAGGCCTAGTGCCGGTGTGTGCAATTCGGGCTATGGCCTAGCAGGTGCTATACCGGTGAGTTTCAATTTCGAACTTCGTTTATATAGTAATAAGGTCATGAAGCAAATCTAGTAAGCTTGAGCTTTGAAAATGAATTTGTTAATTCGGCAACAAGGTATGTATTTTATACTTTAATGTTATATATATATGTGCTATGATTGTGAGCAAATGAAATGATGAAAAAAAAATGTGTTATACACTTGGTTGTGAAGTTTATATATATACTATATAATATGCCATGTGGTTATTGGAAATGCAAAAGTATGAGTGTGGTTAAAAGGTTCATATAAGTATATTTATACACCTAGTTATGTAATTATCCATGTATATTTGGCAATTGATGTATGTGGTAAGGAATTGAAAGTCACCAAGTTAAGTAAGGTAATGATACATTGTTATGGTGAGTTTATAATTAAGACATGTAGGTTTAATGTCATGAATTGTTTTAAATCATGTTTGAATGGTTGAGTGACATAAGTTAATGCTTAAGACTTACTAAGCTGGTAAGCTTACTCTGTTTTTGTTTAATGTTCCGTTTTATAGATTTTGGTCAAGCTACGGGCTCGGGGAAATCGTCAGCAAAGTCAATCACACTATCATCCCTTTTTGGTACTTTCAAGCTGGTTATTTGGAATCAAAGGCATGTATAGGCTAGCTAAATGTTGGAATGATATTGATAATGTATTTAAGCCATGCGAAAGTGGCTAGTTGTTAAATAATTAGGTTCGATGGCAGACTTTATCTTTGATGTATTTTGTGTATTCTTTGCTTGGACAACACTTGAGAATGTGGTATGAATATTCATGCTAAATAGCTATGCTTGTATTTGGTGTTTGTCATGAGGTCCTTTAGTATATGTTTGGTTAACTTTTGAAGAATGTACTTCATAAAATGTCATTAGATAAACTAGAACATTAATAGGCGTTAAATGTATAAGTCAAGGTAAGTATGTGTTAGTTGAGCATCATTTGGAATTTATGTGCGTGTGTCAACTTTAGTTGATTTTTGAAGTATGAATTATATTGAGTAATGCGTGTATGTATATTCGGCCAAGCCTATGTGATATATTAAAATGTAGTTAACATGTTTAAAGAATTAGTTGTTTAGGCTTATAATCGAATATGGAAAATGTACATAACTATGATGTATACATTTATATATGTATTTGGCTTGTGAGATTGCTTATTTTAATTGAGCGCATGAAACTACCAAACTTGGTTTGTGCTAGGTAACGAACATGAAATTGTATAAATGAGACCTGGTATATTCGGCCCAATAAATAAGTATGTATGTGATGTGTAATAAGTTGCATATATTCGGTTATGTGGAAATAGGTCTCAAGCCATATGAAATTGGTCTTAATAGGAAGTTATTATGTATTGACATTCGAAAGATGCTTATTTAATTAATTAGTTACTAATAGTTTATTTGTTTATAAACTTCATAAATCAAGATCGTTTTGATAAAGAAGGAATATGGAATTTGTTTTGTTATGTGATATTGTCGTAATATACATTGCATGGTCATTTTGTGTTCATCGATGATTATATTGTATATGACTTGGATTAATGTATCAAGTATGTATTACACATGAGTGATTTGTCTGTTTATGATTAAATTATTTGATAAAGAGGATCAACTAAGTTTTAATCGATTGAACAGAAGTTTTGACTTACATGGTAATACCCGTAACCCTAATCCGGCGACAGACACGGGTTAGGGGTGTTACAAAAAGGCTCAAGATATCAACCTTGTAAATTTCAAACTTCAAGGTAATAATTAGACTTAGGTAGACAACCTAGAAAATTTTTAATTCTGAAAAATAGACTTATCATGCTTGATTCTCTAGTATTCTTCAAATTTAATCATCAATGCACAATTATCAATGGCTTACTCTAAAACATATCAATAAAAATCATAAATTAAAGGAAATTTCATCCTAATCATAATATGAAAAACTTACTTGAAGACAAGGCATAATTCAGGGATTTTCAAATAGTACTATAATTATGTAATACCCTAGAATTTGGGGTTATGTATTTGGTGCATAATTCATGAGTTAGTAGGCTCAGTGTATGGTTGAGTGTGTTTTAAGGGTTTTTAGAACTCTAGGATGAAGGAGAATGCTTTGGAAAAATATTGGATTTTAAGCTTTAAGGAGGAGCTAGGCTAAGGAGGCCTTAAGGAAATTTGTGGGAGTTCTTTGACATAAGAAATGCCTTGGTAAAGTGGCTGCAAGGCGCCACTTAAGGCCTTGGTGAATGACGCCATGTGCAGTGGGCTAGGGCCTTGGTTCGAGTTGCAACGGAAGCAAGTGAGAGCATTTTATTTTGCGTCAAGGTGGAGAAAGAGTTGGACAGCTTTGGGGCTTTGAAGGATGAGGATTAAGCTTGTTTTTCTTTTTAAATTTCGGCTAAGAAGAGTAGGATAATTGTTGTTTATTTTATTTATTTTTTAAATGATAGGATAAGAGATAAAATAGGAGAAGAAAATGGGATTGAGAGGGGGATAAGCAATGGCCGAATATAGGACTCCTTGGGGTGGCATTTTCGGTTTGAATAAGGTGCTAGTGTGTGTGCTAAATTCCCTCTTTCAAAACCTTTCTTTTCATCTTGGTTATTGCCGAAATTACACCTTATTTTTCCCTTTGATAAGAGCCGAAAGTTAGATGCATTTATTTTCTTTCTTTCACATCTTTTTCCTCTTCACACATCCTTAAAGCCGAATTCTCCTAGGCCTTCACTATTCTTCTATTCTTCTTTTCTTCAACTCCATACCTACTCCTTTTGGATAGCCGAATATTGCTTCACCCTTTTGTAAGGCTTAGCCGAACCTTGTAAGTGCCTTCTTCCATTTGTATTTCATTAAGAGCCATAGCCGAATCTCAAGTGCCCTCATTCTTTCTTTCCTGTCCCAAGTCTTAAAAGCCGGAACCTACTCTCTTTTGATCTCTTCAAGCAAGCGTTAGTGGCAAGCAACGTGAAGTGGTAAGTGTGTTCTTCTTTAAGCAACCGGTTTTGGGATCTCTTTTATTGGGTGCCGAAATCAAGTGTCTAAGCCTTGGTTTTGGGCATGGCCGAATGTCCATTAAGCCTTAATATGTGTTCTTTTGGTGTTTAGTCGAATGAAGGAAGCACTAAGGAGCCTTTTGGGATTTGTAGTGATCAAGGTAAGCAGTGTAAGTATTCGGCCAAGGGCCATTCCATAGGTTTTTGGTTTACAGCCGATTCTAACAGTTGATTATAGGGATTTCGACAACTTCAGGTGCAAGCAAAGTTTTCGGGATTTGGAGAGCTCAAGGTAGGTGGTATGTGCTATTCGGCCAAGGGTTATTTTCTATGGATTTATGCTTAAGCCGATTTTGATATGGTTTCACTTAGGGATTTCGACAACTTCATAGTTAAGTGGTGATTCGGGATTTCGGTAAGTGAGGTAAGTGATTCATGGTATTCGGCCATAGGCCATATTTGGTATTGAAGTTAGCCGATTCTAACTATGATGTTTTAGGGCCAAATCGACAAGAATAAAGAAAGCTTTCGGGATTCAAGATTATTTCGGTAAGGATATTTAGTAAGTGTAGATTCGATTCGATATATTTAGATTAAAGTATTAGTGATTAACCGTTTGATCTGATTAAGTATCGTTGATGGAGGCGAATATCAGTCAAGGAGGGCAAGGGTAGTCCCTATCCCTAAGTTCAAGAAGAGATCCGTTTCTGCAGTTCGGGATTGGCCACCGGGGTGTGGACCAGCGTCAGAACAGCAAAGTAGGCAGATAGCTGTAGTGTCGCTTAGCGATAGTATCGGGATTGAGGGCGTAACGCTTCAAGTTATCAGGTGTGTAGTTAGCCTACCATTTTCCGGGATATATGTTATGTAGGTGATATGTGTATGTGTTATGTATGTGCTATCTAGTGCAGTGGAAATTACAATATGGATACCCTTAAGGGGTATGACGATTAGGTAAGTACCAAATCTGATTAAATGTGGTTATTAATGTGTATATGTGATGGTATGCTTGATGAACATGCTCATGCATCATTATTATCATGACTCTATTTTATGTTGCATGTGCATGGGTGGGAAATGAATACGAAAGAAGGACAGGGTGTACTTCGAGTACGTGGTTGATATAGGCTATGTGCCATATCGTGGTTAATGATGGCTTTGTGCTCATCGTGGTTTTGATGTTAGCTACGGGCTACATTGTGGATTGACGCTGACTGAGGTCGCGTTGTGGATTATTTGCGATTTAGTTCGCGTGGACGACATTAATTGCCACAATTGGTGTGTAGCGGTTGGAGGGTGATTTAGTAATCCCCTGGTGTGTGGTGGCTGGGTACGGGGGTGTGTAGAGGATGGACCCTAGGCTGGGTTGGGTGCATTTTGCATAAATCTATATGATATGTGAATTAATGTGAAAATGGGCCAAGCCCAATATGATATGTGGATTAAGGTGGAAATGGGCCAAGCCCAATATGTGAAGTGGATTAAAGTGGTAATGGGCCAAGCCCAGTGTGTGGAAACATGTGGTTAATTACAGTATTATTTGATATGTGGTATGGAAATGGGCCAAGACCAATAAGTGAAAACATGTGAATAAGTTGTATTCGCATCTGATATGTGGGTTAATATGTGGTTTTATATGTGGGTGGAATTTAGTGGACTGATTACACACTGAGTCTGTTTGACTCACCCAATTTTTATCAAACCTTACAGGTGATGCATAAAGCTTGGACCGGGTTGGAGTGGATACGAGGTGGCCCATGCAGAAGTTATATCTATATCATGCAAAAGATGCTTTAGTTGTTTTACACATTTATTATATTAAGTATTTTTGAATAATGATTTGCTGTAATAAGGGCCACTTAAGTATTTGAAGTTGTTATTATGTTTTAATTGGATTGATAATTACTTTAATATTTGGAAATGATTTTATTCTTAACAATTTATATTATATATATATATATATATATATATATATACCAAATTTTTTAATCCGAAAATTTGTAACAACTCAACTTATTTCAGAATTTTAAAATACACAGGATTTTGCAAACCACCACAGATTTTTATGTTTTTACTTTAAGTCAAAATATTTTTTCAAACGTTTTCCGCAGTGGCATTCTAAATTTGGCCGTGGCTCGTGGGCCTGGTTTGGGGATGTTACAGTTTGGTATCAGAGCCAGGTTCAAAACTCGGCTTTGAGGGTTTTGGGTCCAAAAACATTTTTTTTATATGGGCTTTTCAAAATATGGATTTTCATGAAATTTTTCAGGTTCGTTCTGGCATGGCACCTGTATCTCCGACCCGAAGTCCACCAAGTAAGTACCCCTGATTATTGAAGTGATTTGTATATGTGAATGTTATGGGCATAATTGGGCTCGTAGATTAGAAGATTATGGCTATTGAACCCTAGGGCTAGTGCACTCAAACACATGCATAAGACTTAAGGACAACCAAACAAACCTGTGAAGTAAGTCGCCGAGTTAAGGTGTGGCAACCATTGTGCGCATGTCTAGGAGTGGATTCGGTACGAGCTTGGTATTTAAGCAGTCCTAGTGACTCACCTCCTCTTTACTCGAATCCTACCTGGTGCGTAGTAAGGGTTCACCCTAACCAAGAGGACTTGTTCATGGGCTAAACCCGATAATTAAAACCCGAAAGGGACTAGCCATGCAGTTTTATAAAGACCCTAGTTTTTAAATTCACTAAATTACCCCTTTTGATTTGTGGCAAAATTTTATTTTGAAAATTTTTTCAAAATATTTATGATTTACAAAATTACCCAAATACCCCTAGCTGTAAAATTACCAAGATGCCCTTGGTTTATAAAAATTACCATATTACCCTCGACTGTTGTAAAAACATTCTTACTTTATGAAATGCCGAACGCCCTAGTTTTCAAAATAGCAAGATACCCTGATTTGGAAAATTTACGAAAATACCCCTGACTTACAAAATTACCGAAATAACCCCGATTTTAGAAATTTCTGCAACACCTCTGATTTGGAAACAATTTTAAGATAACCCCCGAGTTTACCTTGAATTGTAAAGATTTTCAATTTGACCCCGATTTGTTACCAAAATACCCCTATAGGAAAATGACGAAATTACCCCTGGGTTGGGAATGGACAAAGATACCCATAAAAGTGTGATAGAAGTGTGGTAAATGTTGTGAACGATCGAATGTGAATCTCTGAATTAGAATAGTGAACTTGAGATGAAAATTTTGATTGATCGAAAGAACCACTATTAAACTTCTTTTCATAAAACTGCTCGCGGATAAACAGTGGAACCAAGACTAATGCATAAAACTTTTTAATCAGATTAAAAATGCGACGTTAGATATGAGTTTTAGTGGATGTGGTCGAGGTAGAATGACAGTATCGGAACCAGTAGGGTCTGGCCATGGGTCAGAAAATGATGTGCCGCCGACAGCAGTGGGCGCGGAGGATCAAGATCAGACTGAAGGAGATGACGCAGTATCGCGAACTATGCTGCGAGTGCTAGAGCGAGTGGCAGAAGTTAATGTGGGCAATGGAGCTTGAAAATCAGTACCAGAAAGACTTAGGTCAAACAGAGTCGAGGTTTTCAGAGGAGTGTCTGGAGTAGCTCCGAATGTAGCGGAGTACTGGCTACAGGCAGTCGAAAGGATCATGGATGATTTGGAATGCACTGCTGAAGAAAAGCTGAAAGGTGCTGTCTCGTTGCTTCGAGATGAAGCTTATCGGTGGTGGCTCACTGTCAGACAAGGTACCCCTGCAGATCGAGTGGATTGGGAGTACTTCAAGGTTAAGTTTGAAGGGAAATATGTTGGAGCTAGTTACCTAGACTCGCAAAGGAAGGCGTTTCTGAACTTAGTACAAGGAAGTATGTCGGTAGCAGAGTACGAAGCAGAATTTGTGCGGTTAAGTCAGTATGCTAAGGGAATCGTGGCTACTGATTACGAGAGGTGTGTCAGATTTGAGGATGGATTGCGGGACGAGCTACGTGTGCTGATAGCTCCGCAAAGAGAAAGGGATTTCGCTATTTTAGTGGAGAAAGCTCGAATAGCTGAAGAAATTAAGAGGACGGTGAGACAGAACCGAGAAAAGAATAGGAACCGGAATAAGAGGAGCTTTGGAGCGATAGAATCATCTGGAGAGTTTCAGAAAAGGCCAAGGATCGAGAATTTTGTACGTGCACCTGCACCAGTTGCTGAGAATTGGAGTCGTTTATGTGCTCAGTGTGGGAGAGCTCATGCAGGAGAATGTTGGGGAAATAGTAAGGAATGTTTCCGGTGTGGATCTAAGGCTCATTTGGTTAAGAAATGTCCTCAAGTGATGGATAGGGCTCGAGGTCAAGGTCGTGGAACACCAAGTAGAGGTGCTGAAGGTTCAGAGGCGAGACAACCAAGGATGTGATGACGGGTATGTCCCTTATTTCTGGAATGCTCTTTATTGCCTTGATTGTTATAAAGTTAGTTCGTTCTTGTGTTGCTAGTGAAGTGTATGGAACCTTGAATGTGAACTTTGAGATTGTGCATAGGAAATGTGTTAGTTTTATTAAGATCAGAGTGCGCAGCCGTAGCGTAGTGTGATGAGTTAGGATGCACGATGGTTCGATAGTAAGTAATTTCGAGGACTAAATTATTTTTAAGGAGGGTAGAACTGTAATACCCTAGAATTTGGGGTTATGCATTTGGTGCATAATTCATGAGTTAGTAGGCTCAGTGTATGGTTGAGTGTGTTTTAAGGGTTTTTAGAACTCTAGGATGAAGGAGAATGCTTTGGAAAAATATTGGATTTTAAGCTTTAAGGAGGAGCTAGGCTAAGGAGGCCTTAAGGAAATTTGTGGGAGTTCTTTGACATAAGAAATGCCTTGGTAAAATGGCTGCAAGGCGCCACTTAAGGCCTTGGTGAATGACGCCATGTGCAGTGGGCTAGGGCCTTGGTTCGAGTTGCAACGGAAGCAAGTGAGAGCATTTTATTTTGCGTCAAGGTGGAGAAAGAGTTGGACGGCTTTGGGGCTTTGAAGGATGAGGATTAAGCTTGTTTTTCTTTTTAAATTTCGGCTAAGAAGAGTAGGATAATTGTTGTTTATTTTATTTATTTTTTAAATGATAGGATAAGAGATAAAATAGGAAAAGAAAATGGGATTGAGAGGGGGATAAGCAATGGCCGAATATAGGACTCCTTGGGGTGGCATTTTCGGTTTGAATAAGGTGCTAGTGTGTATGCTAAATTCCCTCTTTCAAAACCTTTCTTTTCATCTTGGTTATTGCCGAAATTACACCTTATTTTTCCCTTTGATAAGAGCCGAAAGTTAGATGCATTTATTTTCTTTCTTTCACATCTTTTTCCTCTTCACACATCCTTAAAGCCGAATTCTCCTAGGCCTTCACTATTCTTCTATTCTTCTTTTCTTCAACTCCATACCTACTCCTTTTGGATAGCCGAATATTGCTTCACCCTTTTGTAAGGCTTAGCCGAACCTTGTAACTGCCTTCTTCCATTTGTATTTTATTAAGAGCCATAACCGAATCTCAAGTGCCCTCATTCTCTCTTTCCTGTCCCAAGTCTTAAAAGCCGGAACCTACTCTCTTTTGATCTCTTCAAGCAAGCGTTAGTGGCAAGCAACGTGAAGTGGTAAGTGTGTTCTTCTTTAAGCAATCGGTTTTGGGATCTCTTTTATTGGGTGCCGAAATCAAGTGTTTAAGCCTTGGTTTTGGGCATGGCCGAATGTCCATTAAGCCTTAATATGTGTTCTTTTGGTGTTTAGTCGAAGGAAGGAAGCACTAAGGAGCCTTTTGGGATTTGTAGTGATCAAGGTAAGCAGTGTAAGTATTCGGCCAAGGGCCATTCCGTAGGTTTTTGGTTTACAGCCGATTCTAATAGTTGATTATAGGGATTTCGACAACTTCAGGTGCAAGCAAAGTTTTCGGGATTTGGAGCGCTCAAGGTAGGTGGTATGTGCTATTCGGCCAAGGGTTATTTTCTATGGATTTATGCTTAAGCCGATTTTGATATGGTTTCACTCAGGGATTTTGACAGCTTCATAGTTAAGTGGTGATTCGGGATTTCGATAAGTGAGGTAAGTGATTCATGGTATTCGGCCATAGGCCATATTTGGTATTGAAGTTAGCCGATTCTAACTATGATGTTTTAGGGCCAAATCGACAAGAATAAAGAAAGCTTTCGGGATTCAACATTATTTCGGTAAGGATATTTAGTAAGTGTAGATTCGATTCGATATATTTAGATTAAAGTATTAGTGATTAACCGTTCGATCTGATTAAGTATCGTTGGTGGAGGCGAATATCAGTCAAGGAGGGCAAGGGGTAGTCCCTATCCCTAAGTTCAAGAAGAGATCCATTTCTGCAGTTCGGGATTGGCCACCGGGGTGTGGACCAGCGTCAGAACAGCAAAGTAGGCAGATAGTTGTAGTGTCGCTTAGCGATAGTATCGGGATTGAGGGTGTAACGCTTCAAGTTATCAGGTGTGTAGTTAGCCTACCGTTTTCCGAGATATATGTTATGTAGGTGATATGTGTATGTGTTATGTATGTGCTATCTAGTGCGGTGGAAATTATAATATGGATACCCTTAAGGGGTATGACGATAATCAGGTAAGTACCAAATCTGATTAAATGTGGTTATTAATGTGTATATGTGATGGTATGCTTGATGAACATGCTCATGCATCATTATTATCATGACTCTATTTTATGTTGCATGTGCATGGGTGGGAAATGAATACGAAAGAAGGACAGGGTGTACTTCGAGTACGTGGTTGATATAGGCTATGTGCCATATCGTGGTTAATGATGGCTTTGTGCTTATCGTGGTTTTGATGTTAGCTACGGGCTACATCGTGGATTGACGCTGACTGAGGTCACGTTGTGGATTATTTGCGATTTAGTTCGCGTGGATGGCATTAATTGCCACAATTGGTGTG
The DNA here is from genome assembly GCA_005393395.2 of Gossypium australe. Taxonomy (NCBI): domain Eukaryota; kingdom Viridiplantae; phylum Streptophyta; class Magnoliopsida; order Malvales; family Malvaceae; genus Gossypium; species Gossypium australe. Next base: position 44,648,375 of record CM016619.1, read on the forward strand.
TAGCGGTTGGAGGGTGATTTAGTAATCCCCTGGTGTGTGGTGGCTGGGTACGGGGGTGTGTAGAGGATGGACCCTAGGCTGGGTTAGGTGCATTTTGCATAAATCTATATGATATGTGAATTAATGTGAAAATGGGCCAAGCCCAATATGATATGTGGATTAAGGTGGAAATGGGCCAAGCCCAATATGTGAAGTGGATTAAAGTGGTAATGGGCCAAGCCCAGTGTGTGGAAACATGTGGTTAATTACAGTATTATTTGATATGTGGTATGGAAATGGGCCAAGCCCAATAAGTGAAAACATGTGAATAAGTTGCATTCGCATCTGATATGTGGGTTAATATGTGGTTTTATATGTGGGTGGAATTCAGTGGACTGATTACACACTGAGTCTGTTTGACTCACCCAATTTTTATCAAACCTTACAGGTGATGCATAAAGCTCGGACCGGGTTGGAGTGGATACGAGGTGGCCCATGCAGAAGTTATATCTATATCATGCAAAAGATGCTTTACTTGTTTTACACATTTATTATATTAAGTATTTTTTAATAATGATTTGCTGTAATAAGGGCCACTTAAGTATTTGAAGTTGTTATTATGTTTTAATTGGATTGACGATTACTTTAATATTTGGAAATGATTTTATTCTTAACAATTTATATTCTAAAATATATATATATACACCAAAGTTTTTAATCTGGAAATTTGTAACAACTCAACTTATTTCAGAATTTTAAAATACACAGGATTTTGCAAACCACCACAAATTTTTATGTTTTTACTTTAAGTCAAAATATTTTTCAAACATTTTCCGCAGTGGCATTCTAAATTCGACCGTGGCTCGTGGGCCGGGTTTGGGGATGTTACAAATTATCCCCCCACACTTAAGTTGTACATTGTCCTCAATGTACAAAGATAGATAATGACATTTAGTAGATAATCAAAAGAGAGGGAGAGAAGTGAAACTTCCTGAATTACGGATGAATTTCTAGTAGGATGGTGTAGAAACTCGACTTATTGTGATGACTATGTAGAAACGATGTTTTCATTCCTTGAGTGATATATTAAATCTGTTTATTCTGTGAAGTCATCAGTTAAATTTAATGAATGGTGCTATTATGGAGACTTAGGGTTAGATAGCCAGTGATTAGAAAAATACTAATGAAACTTTCAAGTCTTTAAATAGTACATATAGTCAATAGAAATAAAAATAAAAAGTAAAATTAAAAAGTAAAATTAAAACAAAAAAATTAAAATGGAAAGGAATCAGAAGTCCTCTGCATCATCTGGGTCTTGAGGAGGTGGTGACGATGAGATATGAAAGTGATGAAAGTCTGCTGAAGAGTTGCATCAATGCTGTCGAGTCATCGAACGATGTTATCGAATTGCTGCATACAGTTCTGCTCGAGTTAAGTGATACGTGCAGAAACGTCTGAGAGTGAAATAGTTGAAGGAACTGTTTGATGGCTACGTTGTGGTGCTTCTTGTGGTGGAGAAGCATCCTCAGTAATGTCCTCGGGGTTGTTCTCGTCGGTGGAGGGTGCGAGCCGGTATTGTGGAGGGTCGGTCCCACGTTGACGCTGAATCATCCTCATATGTAGCATAGTCTGGATGCCCTATGGGGCCATCTGCCCTATTAGTGTGAGTGAGGAGGTTTGTGCGTCGGTGTTGAGTAGCCCGAAGTACCGAGCCAAGCGTGTGATGTAAGGACCCATAGATAAGATCCCTCGTCGATGCTGCTCCGTCTGATGTTGGATAGCTCGGGCTATAAAATATGCTAGGTCGACAACATGTCCGTTTGGCATGCACCATAGATAGTAGGCATCATGAGTATTGATGACGCCGGTGCTCTCTCGTCGACCTGTCAAAGTATGAGCCAAAATAGCGTGTACATACCTCAGAGACAGAGCCAGGGTTGTCGCTTTTGAGCGACTGGGGTCGTAAGTGCCTCCGTTAGGGGCAATGTTGTACCAACAGTTTACTGGGGTGCAGTGAATATGGCAGTATAGCTCGGAGAGATCATTCTCTACTACAAATTCTTTCGTGTAAAGTCCCAGTGCGGCTCCGAATTGGAGTACGTTCAACTGTCGTATGGTGCCTCCCAGACGGAATTGTATCGTCCCCGGATCATCGTATCGTGTCACCACCGTCTGAAGTTGGAAAGTGGAGCAGAGTTCTAAAGTAAGCTCCAAGTACGTGGGCTCGGTGATGGTAAAAAATTGATCCCATGGATCGGTTGTAAGCAGTGCTCAGACATCGTCTGCAAGATGAACCTGCTCTAAAGCGGCCCAATCAATGCATCTACCGGTGCCGAGAGGTTGCACTCGTAGTGCCTTGTAACGATATTCTTGGGCGTCTTGAGGGAATTGGAGGAACCGGTGGCATACTTCGGTGGTTGCGCTAGCAAAGGATGAGCCGGGTCCCTTTTATTTTTTAGAAGTGGTGGCTGCGGTTCGCTTTCCTCGTGACGACGGCATTGTACCTGAAAATAGTTGATATTCAAGGACTTTTCTACCAAAATAGAGTAGGTACTTTAATACCCAAAATATTCAAAGTCTAAATAATAATATATCAACCATGATCAACCATTTCGACAGTGGGTATTTCTATATAGTTCTAATTACCTACCTAAACAATGACTAAAATAATCAAGTTAGTTCTAAAATTCAAGAAATTATACTTAAAACTAAATAATACTAAAAGTTAAAAGAAACTAAATAACATGAAGTTTTAATCAAACAATAGTTAAAATAGATGAAAATGAAATAGTGAAGAGAGACCAGTAATGTTTTGAGGTGTGTGGCGACGTGTACGTTGGAGCACGGGCGTGTACGGTGGTGCACGGTCGTGTGCTGTAAAATTCTGGGTAGCACGGCAGTGGTGAGGGCGTGGGCTCTTGGTAACATAGGCGTGGCTTCGTTTTTGTATGAGCATTTGATAGTTTGGTAGATTTTGGGTGGGGAGAGGCAATAGTGAGGGAGTTTCTTGCTGGTGGTCGGATTTGGGGGGAGTTTTTGAGGGGAAAACGACTAGGGTTGGGGTTTTGGGGAAGGAAATTGGGGAAAAATGGGGCTGAGTTTCTTTAAATAGGGAAGGCGACACGGGCAGCGGCCACGCCCGTGTGTCTGTTTATTCAGGCCTTGCTTTTGCGATTTTCAAATTTGGGCGCGTTTGATATGTTTCCCACGCCCGTGTTCCCTAGGCGTGTGCTATTATGTTCGCTTCTCCCACGTCCGTGCTTGAGTTGCCAAGCCTATGTATATATAGTCAGTGTCTTCCACGGTTGGTAGGCACGGGCGTGGCTCATGCCTGTGCTTAGTTACTCAGAATAGACCACGGTCGCATCGCACGACCGTGGCCTTTTTATTGCAACCCGTGTTGGGAAATTTTTTCTTCTTCTTCTCGTACGTCTACCTGCACGCCTGTTTTTCATCCCATGTTGACCACACCGCCACAGGCACGCTTGTGTGTAAGGCCGTGTGGTAGGGAACCTGCACTTAACTGACTCAGTTAGTTTGATTTAGGTGCTAAAAAGGGAAAATAAAATTAAAATGTGAACATTAATGGGGTTAGTGAAGTTAGTGCTCGTGTTGCCTCCCAAGAAGCGCTCGTTTAAAGTCTTAAGCTAGACTCACCCTGTTTTCATTCCTAAAAGAAGGTTCACGGAGCTGAATCTCCTCTCTCAATTCCTTGAAATCTTCACCATTGTAAAATTTCAGTCGATGGCCATTTACTTTGAATGTTCCTTGAATTGGATGTGTTACCTCGACTGTGCCGTAAAGAAAATCAGATTTTATCACGAATGAGCCTGACCACCTTGATTTCAGCTTTCCAGGAAATAGTTTGAGTCTTGAATTATATAGCAGGACTAGGTCTCCTACTTCGAATTGCTTTGATTGTTTTAAACGAGCATCATGTCGTCGTTTTGTTGCCTCCTTATATAGTCGTGAATTCTCATAGGCATCAGCTCGCCATTCATCTAGTTCGTTTAACTGCATCATCCTTTTCTCACCTGCAGTTTTGAGATCGTAATTCAAGAATTTTATAGCCCAATAGGCTTTGTGCTCTAACTCAAATGGTAGATGACAACTTTTTCCGTAAACAAGTTTGTACGGGGATGTCCCTAAAGGGGTTTTAAATGCTGTTCTGTAGGCCCATAAAGCATCATCAACTTTGACTGCCCAATCTTTCCTATTTGATTCAACTGTTTTCTCTAGGATTCACTTAAGCTCTCGATTTGCTACTTCCACTTGCCCACTGGTTTGAGGATGATAAGGGGTAGCTGTTCTGTGGTGTACTCCATATTTTCTTAAGACTTTTTCAAATTGAGTATTGCAAAAGTGAGTGCCTCTATCACTGATGATTGCTCTGGGTGTTCCAAAACGAGAGAAAACTTTCTTAAGAAATTTTACTACAGCTCTAGCATCGTTAGTAGGTAAAGCTTGGGCTTCCACCCATTTTGACATGTAATCTACTACTACTAAGATGTATTTATTTCCGAATGAACTAGGGAACGGACCCATAAAGTCAATACCCCATACATCAAATATCTCACATGATAACATATATGTTTGAGGCATTTCATCGCGTTTAGAAATATTACCTGATCTTTGGCATTTATCACACGAAGCGGCATACCTGTTGGCATCCTTGAAAAGAGTTGGCCAATAAAATCCTGATTCGAGCATTTTGTGGGCTGTCTTAATCCCGCTGTAATGTCCTCCTGAAGGTCCTGAATGGCAATGTTCCAAGATTATGCTTGCTTCCGCCCTTGTAACGCATCTCCGAATTACTTGATCTGCACATATGCAGAAAAGAAAAGGATCTTCCCAAAAATAGTTTTTCGCATCAGCAAAGAATCGTTTCTTTTGATGATGTGTTAACCTTTTTGGTAAGATGTTAGTAGCTAAATAATTCGCAATATCTGCAAACCATGGTACCTTGAAGTTGGTTATAGAAAAGAGTTGTTCTTCAGGGAACGAGTCGTTTATCTCACTTTCGTCGAGCTCTTCGATATGTGGGTTCTCAAGTCTTGAGAGGTGATCTGCTGCAAGGTCTTCAGCTCCCTTCTTATCCTATATTTCCAAATCAAATTTTTGAAAGAGTAAGATCCAACGTATGAGTCGAGGTTTTGCATCAGGTTTAGTTAAGAGATAACGAAGAGCTGAATGATCAGTGTAAACGATAACTTTAGATAATATCAGATACTGTCTAAATTTATCAAATGCAAAAACTACAGCTAGCAGTTCTTTCTCCGTGGTGGTGTAGTTTTCTTGTGCAGGTGTCAATGTTATGCTAGCATAATAAATTGGCTAAAAATGCTTGTTTCTTCGCTATCCCAAAACTGCTCCTACTACAAAATCACTCGCATCAAACATTAGTTCAAAAGGTAGATTCCAATCAGGTGCAATTATAATTGGACCATTTATTAGTTTATCTTTGAGGATATTAAATGCATTTAACCACTCCTGATCAAAATTGAAAGGAACATTTTTTTCTAGCAATCTCGTTAAAGGCTTAGCTATTTTAGAGAGGTCTTTAATGAATCTTCTGTAAAATCCAGCATGCCCTAAAAAGCTTCTAATAGCCTTAACTAAACTAGGGGGAGGTAATTTTTCTATGGTTTCAATCTTAGCTTTATCTACCTCAATCCTTTACTAGAAATCTTATGTCCTAACACAATCCTCTCTCTAACCATAAAGTGACATTTTTCCCAATTCAAGACAAGATTCGTTTCCTCACATCTTATTAGAACTTGTTATAAATTTTTAAGGCAAAGGTGGAAAGATTTACCGAATACCGAGAAGTCGTCCATAAATACCTCCATAATATCTTCCACAAGTTCATCAAAGATGGCTAGCATGCAGCGCTGGAAAGTAGCATGAGCATTACATAATCCAAAAGGCATTCTACGATAAGCAAACGTACCATATGGACATGTAAATGTTGTCTTTTCTTGATCTTCAGGAGCTATAGGGATTTGGAAGTAGCCGGAGAGTCCGTCCAAGAAGCAGTAGTACATATGCCCAGACAACCTTTCTAACATCTGATCAATAAAGGGTAAAGGGAAGTGATCTTTTCTGGTGGCGTCGTTCAGCTTCCTATACTCTATACAGAGTCTCCAACCTATAACTGTTCTTGTAGGAATCAACTCATTTTTTTTTTGTTGGGCACCACAGTCATGCCTCCTTTCTTTGGAACTACCTACAAAGGACTTACCCAAGTGCTGTCAGAAATATGATAAATTATTCCTGCATCTAAAAGTTTAATTACCTCGGTTTTGACCACTTCTTTCATATTGGGGTTTAACCGTCTCTGAGGTTGCACACACAGTTTATACTCATCTTCCATTAAAATTTTGTGGGTGCAAAATGATGGGCTTATTCCTTTGATGTCCGACATTTTCCAATCTATGGCCATTTTGTGCTTCCTTAGTACCTTTAGCAGATCTTCTTTCTCCTTGGGTCCTAGTTCTGAAGAGATGATTACCGGAAGTGTAGAATTTTCCCCAGGAATACGTATTCCAAATGTTTTGACAATTGTTTCAGTTCTAACTTGGGTGGCTCATCAATAGAGGGTTTTTGTTTTAGTTCGTCATTGATCTCAATGTCCTCTATTTCTGTCTGTCTAGAGGATGATGTATTGGGATTCACTTCATTGATATCGTCATCTTTCCCCTCACCTTGTGAAAGACACAGTCCCATTGTGTCACTGTGCATGATTTCCTGCAAAGATTCTTGAAAAATGTGATCAGTGGCATCAACAAAGTAACAAGAATCATCTTGTTCTCTAGAATATCGTATTGCGTCATAAATTTGGAACACAATTTCTTCATCTCCTACCCTTAGTGCGAGTTTACCCTTACCAACATTAATGACAGCCCTAGCAGTAGCTAGAAAGGGTCGCCCCAAAATTAAAGGTACCTCTACGTCCTCATTCATGTCAAGCACAACAAAATCAACGGGAAATACAAAGTTATCTATTTTTACTAGAACGTCTTCAACAATTCCCCTAGGATACTTAACAGATCTGTCAGCTAACTGAATACTCATCCTAGTTGGTGTTGGTTCCCCGAGACCAAGTTGCTTAAACATTTTATAAGGCATTAAATTAATGCTAGCACCTAAATCAGCTAATGCTTTTTCTATACTCAAACTACCAATTAAACAGGGAATAGTAAAACTTCCTGGATCTTTCAATTTGGTTGGCAGCTTGTTTTGAATGATAGCTGAGCATTCTTCATTAAGTTCCTCTGTTGAAATTTCCTCAAACTTCCTTTTATTTGTTAGAAGCTCCTTTAAAAATTTTGCATATGTTGCCATCTGCAAAATAGCTTCAACAAAAGGTAAGTTAATATGTAGCTGTTTGAAAAGTTCAAGAAATTTACCATATTGTGCGTCAAGCAGTCTTTCATCAACTTCACTGAATACGGAATTGTTGGTTTAATTTCCTCACGGGTTGGAGTTATCTTTGCCTTATCGGGTTCATGTGGTACCTCCTTCTTTGTTTCGATTAACTCCTTTCCACTTTTCAGTGTCACTGCCTAGACCTGCTCTTTTTCCCTAGGTAAGATTTCTAATCGTATTTCAGAAACTAACCTGGTAAGTTGCCTGATCTGATCCTTGAATTCCTTCGACAATGCTTCAAGTTTTGCTTTTACTTGTTGGAAACATGTTTCTATGGCTGTTATGAAATTTGTTAGCACCTTTTCAAAGTTTGGCTCCTTTTCCTGTGGTAGGGCTGTTGTTGGAAGTTTTGAGAAGGTTGTTGCCTTTGATTTCTTTGACCCCCCATGAGAAATTGGGGTGGTTCTTCCAACCTGGATTATAAGTATTACTATAAGAGTTATTGTTAGACCGGAAATTGTTACCCATATAGTTCATCTGCTCGCTCTCCATGCCCTGTCCGTAGGGTGGGTACTTAGGATTCACCACTCCTTCAGTTGCGTCGCACTGCATAACTGGATGTGCCTGCGAAGAACCATAGAAACTATCAAATTTTTTATGTAACAATTCTACCTAATTTGATAGCGCGATTACTGCATCAATGTTGAAAACTCCGGCTGCTTTGGCTGGCCTTGTCCCTGTAACTTGCCACTGATAGTTATTCAGTGACATCTCCTCTATAAACTCGTAGGCTGTTTCAGGAGTTTTGTTGTTCAGGGTTCCACCGGCGGCTGAATCGATTAGCTGCCTTGTTGAAGGGTTCGCACTGTTGTAAAAAGTTTGGACCTGTAGCCACAATGGTAGTCCGTGGTGTGGGCACCTTCTCAACAAATCCTTGTATCTCTCCCATGCGTCGTAAAGTGTCTCTGAATTCTATTTGCACAAAAGAAGAGATATCATTCCTTAATTTGGCCGTTTTAGCCGGTGGAAAATATTTTAATAAAAATTTTTTGGTCATTTGATCCCATGTAGTGATTGACCCTCGTGGAAGAGAATGCAACCACTGTTTGGCTTTATTTCTCAGGGAAAAGGGAAATAACCGAAGACGGATGGCATCATCAGAAATGCCATTTATCTTGAAGGTATCATAGAATTCTAGAAAATTCGCTAAGTGTGTGTTAGGATCCTCATCCTGCAAACCATCAAACTGAACAAACTGTTGTATCATCTGTATAGTGTTAGGTTTTAGTTCAAAATTATTTGCAGCAATAGTAGGCCTAACACTACTAGAGTCAGTTCCTGTTAAACTAGGTTTAGCATAATCATACATAGTACATGGAGCATGATGTACGGCCATATCTGGAGGTGGCGGATTATTTTCAGCCATCTCTTCTGTGGTATTTATTTCGGCTTCTTGCTCTTCGTTTATGTAGTTTAGGCTTCGCCTTATTTCTTTGCGATTTCTGCGAATGGTACCTTCAATATCACTGTCGTAAAGTAGAGGTCCTGTCAGGTTCCTTCTAGTCATAAACTAGAGGTACCTGAAAGGAACAAAAGAAAGAAAATTATCAAAGTTAAAAATAAAAGTAAATTGCAAAAAATGAAAATGGCTAAAGTAATAAAAATTAAGCGTTCTTAATATTTTAGTTCCCCGGCAACGACGCCAAAAACTTGATCGCGTGTCAGAGTCTTAAAATTTATAAAAAGAATGATCAAACCTGGAACTAACTATGACAACAATATTTTAGGCAAGCGCACCTATCGAACAATAGTATAGTTAAGGCAAGACCGGAATGTCGAACCCAAAGGAACCAAAAGTACTAATACTAACACTCTTTTTATTATTTAGCCTAAGAATTAAGTGAATTGTTTATCTAATCTAAATTAATTAACTACTAAACTAAAGATGAAAAGACAAAAAGAAAGAGCTTGGGAAAATAACTTGAGGAAAAACCAATTGATTAAGACGACACTCAAGGAAGAATCTACCTAGACTTCACTTGTTATCTAACTCTGAACCAGACGATTTATTCATTTGACTTGATCCGTAAGATTCCCTAAGTTATATTAATCCCTCTCTCGAGGCGACTAACGTCTAACCCTAGGTTGATTAATTGAAATCTCTTTCTAATTAAAACCCCTAGAATCGCATTAACTCGATCTATGGACTCCCATATTAGGTTTCACCCTAATCCGGAAAAATCTCGTCACCCTATCTCTAGGCGCGCGATCAACTCCGCTTAATTATGCTAGATCTACTCTTAGGCAGGGACTTTTGCTCCTCCACCTAAGCACATCATACTTGAATTAATATCCCGGAAATATCAACACAAGAATTAAGAACACATAATTAAGAACAAGTCAAATATTTATCATATAGTTCAGCAAACGATAACAAGATTCATCTTAGGTTTCGTCCCCCTCAGGTATCTGAGGGTTTAGTTCATAACAATTAAAGAATACATCTCAAAAGAAAAGATAAAACAAAACATAAGAAATCCCTAAAACGCCCTGAAGGAATTGAAGGAGAGATCCTCCGTCTTGAGTATAATTCCGGCTTATTGAGATGGATCAACTAGCTATCTTCGAGTGATCTCCACAAATCTGACCTTTCTGGCTCGGCTCCTTGGCCTAGCTAACCGCCCCCTTTCTAGGTTATACTTAGGGGGTTTATATAGGCTTTTGAGATAGGTTTGTTTGCCCTAAGTATCCAAATCTGAGTGAAACTCTTCTTTCCAGTGATAGGGACACGGCCATGGCACACGCCCGTGTGAGACGTGGTCAGGCCGTGTTCGGACTTTTAATGAGGCACGACCGTGTGATCTTTGGGCTAGGCCGTGTCAATTTCTATCTTGGCCCAATTTGGTCGTTTTAAGCCCGTTTCTTGTTCTTTTCATCCTCGGGTGCTTTCCTGAGTATAAAACATGAAAACAAAGGATTAAGAGCACCAAGTTACATAAATCGAGGCTTAAATCATCCAAAAGCATACTAAATGTGGGCCTAAAATATGTTACTTTTACGATTTATCACCTATCCCAATGACATACCTAACAACTTATTCCAACATCAAAGAGAATCAAATGTATCTCTAGGAACTCAAAGATCAAGATATATAAAAGGTCATATACTTCATGAAATTCATCTTCATTAAGCAATAGAACTTGCCAAGTATTTGCCTAACTTATAAGGCCATTTACAAAAAGGATTTTAATAGCTTACATATCCAACACTTTGACTAACAATTACAACTTAACAAAATACTCGAGTCCTATACATGCCATACTCAAAATAAGTCTAAATTGTTATACCAAAGTGATGTCGATAGTGTGATTTCCGAACTCCGACGTCTGTAACCTCTCGAGTTATCTTGGCAATGCTACAAGGAAAAAGGACAATGAAAAGGGGTATGCATAAAGCTTAGTAAGTTTGCATGGAAATACATAACAATAATAAGTTCATAATATAATCCATCCATGGCATTCACTAACCATACACAAGTCATAGGCTCCTCACCATACTTACTTACGATTGCCCTTACTTAGCACATACCGTGCCACACTTCGTAATCGTTTCTTCGTGACTCATTCACGAGTACCTATTTTCACTCAATCATATGACTTCAGTAAAATTCTCATTTCTACTTCTATCCTCATCTACATATCCCTTTAATCACTAGATATAGTCAAAGATGCATATTCATCGTCACTCTTGTAGGTACGGAGCCAATGCCACATCTCCGAGGTGGTCTTACATGGAGTCACTTCTAATTGCCATTGCCATATTATATGGGTTTTCAATTTTCATATCAATGCTATATCCCGGATATGGTCTTATACGATTTCCAAATTAATTACCGAAGCCATATCCCGGATATGGTCTTATACGGGATCTCAACTCGATGTCGAGGCCATGTCCCGGTCATGGTCTTATACGGGACCTTATCTACCCCATATCTCGATGATAGCATTTTCGTATTCAATATAGTCCACTAGGACTTCAACATCTCATTCATCATCAATGTAGTAGAGCATCATGCATCAATAAGATACCAAGCATTCTAGATTATGCTAACATAATTATTGCATTGATCACATACAAACTTACCTTGATTTCAAAATGAGTTAACTCATCGGTTTAGTCCAAGACTTTGTTATTTCCCCGATCGAGGTAGATTCTCGATTCTTCTTGCTCTATAATAGCAATTTAACTTATTTTAATAACCACATTAATGAAAGCATTTCAATAATCATGCTTAGGCAAAATTACTATTTTGCCCCTAGACTTTGGGAAAATAACCATTTTGCCCCTAGGTTCAGAAATTAATTCTAATCACATTTCTACCTTCAACAAGCCTAGGTGAACATTTAATACTCTTATAGCTATCATCAAAACTCAAAATTTCACATAATTACTACAAATTTGTAACCTTTTCATCAAGGTCCAATTAGGTGTTTTCAATACAACACCTTTCACAAAAGTTGTTCATCTAACAACTAAGGCTCAATTTCTTCCATGAAATGTAGCAAATAACTAAGATAGCTCTCATGGAAAAACTCTAAACTCTTTACCATATTGCACAATAGTCCCCACATTTGAAAGCTTAAGCCTTAGGGGTATCAAAAATACAATTATTATCAAGAAAAGATCACTAGTTCACTTACTTGAATGGATGAGAGCTTGCTGAATTTTTGAGCTTTCAAAAACCCCTATATGCTTGCTATTTTCGGTGGAGAAGGATGAGCAAAAAGATGGACATCATCTTAGCAATTTAGTCCACCAAACACCACCAACTTTGACCAACTTGGTCAATTCTTGTCCCCTATGAAGTCTATGGCCGGCTAAGCCAATATTGGGGGGTCTAATTGCCTTTTAAAGACCCCCAATTGCCAATCTATGGCTATTTGGTACTTTTAGCTTATAGAATGAAACTTTTTCACTTTATGCAATTTAATCCTTTTTTGCGATTAAATATGAAATCGTTAAAATTAAGGCACCAAAATTTTTATGCACATACTATCATGCTCTGGATCATAATATAACATGAAAATAAATTTTTATAATCTCGGATTAGTGATCCTGAGGTCACTATTCTGACTAGCCCCTAAATCGGGTTGTTACACATAGCAACTTTGATACAATGACATTAATGTTTCTCATTTGCAAATTCATCACATATCCTTTGGCTCATTTGTTTAGCCATTACTTACCCACATTTCATAGCTCAAAATATCACTTTACTCGTTGCTCATTCAAGCATGTATCATATATTATCTCATCAAATCTATACACATATTCACTTTAGTAAGCTCATATAAATACTTACCTTTCATACACATACATAATGTACTTTTCAAGCGTACTTGAATCATTTATACATTTCTCATAGTCTCTCTTTTCTCGAATTTGCCCGTTGAACCGTTCAGAACTAAATAGGATACTTAGAGTACTCGGAATAATCGTACAATGCCAAGGTCTCAGACGTGGTCTTACATGTACTCAAATATCGATGCCACTATCTCAGACAGGGTCTTACACGAATCAAATATGATGCTAGTGTCCTAAACATGGTCTTACATGTAAATCTCATATCGATGCCAACGTCCCAGATGTGGTCTTACACGAAATCTTGAATCAACGCCAACGTCCTAGACGTGGTCTTACATGATCTCACATATCGGAAACCTATGTCATGACATATGTAATCCTATATATATTCCTAGGTTCGTACGGGACTTCTCGAACATAGATACATTGTCGATACTATCTCGAATTCCATGTACATAACATCTCGAGCATATTCAACACAAGCTAAATTTCATATATGCACACTTAACTCAATTCAAATGCATTTATTTGTATATCGACTTACCTCGGATTTGGTTAACGCACGGACTCAACTATTCGATCACTTTCGACTTTCAGCGATCTAAGTCCGTTTACTTCGGTTCTGGATCTATACATATTCAAATTTAATCCATTTATTCACTAAATCATTCAATTCAATCCAAAAACACATATTTAGGGCAAATTACAAATTAGCCCCCACATTTTCACTTTTTGACATTTTAGTCATTATTTCACAAAATCACAAAATATACAAAATCTCAATACACCCATGCTTAGCCGAATTCTCTATAGGTCCTTAGCAACCCATATTTTTCATTATTTTACAATTTAGTCCTTCAAAATTTTATTTTCTGGATTTAATCCAAATTACTCAAAATCACCAAAAATTCAAAGACAAACTATGTTAATCTAACACATATTTCATATTTCATCACAAAACTTCACAAAGCTCATGAATTCATCCATGGCACATTTCAAATTCATCATCAATTCACAAAAGTTAAGCATGGGTTTTGTAGAGCATAAAGCAACGATTACAAAAACGTAGAAATTATCAAAAACTGAAACTGAAACATACCTAAATTGAGATGAACAAGAGATGAATACCTCAAGCTTTTCCTTTCTCTTTTCTTTGTATTTTTGGCACAAACAAGATGATAATGGCCATCTTTTATGTTTTATTTTATTAAACTTAACATAATTTCTAATTTACAAATTTAACCTTTTATAATAATATAATATAACACATAATAGTTGGTTATATATGTCTAGTAACCATGTTAATGGTTTGATTACAAAATAAGGCCACCAACTTTATAAAGACATGACACTTAAGTCCTTTTAACTTATAGCATGCAAATTTTGCATCTTTCACAATTAAGTCCTTATGTCAAATTAAGCACACAAACGGACAAATTAATTCACCAAAATTTCACACATGCTAATTCATATACTATGGGCACAGAAAATAATATTTAAATGTTTTTCTGACTCGGATTTGTGGTCCCGAAACCACTATTCTGACTAGAGTCAAAACCAAACTGTTACATGACTCCTAGAAGATAGAGACATAGATGTGACCTACTGGACTGATAGTACATCGGACAGGACCCAAGAAGAATTGATCCTGAATCCATTTATGGATTTTCACTTGTGATGTTCATAGTGTGGCATACCTAAATACTGAGTGGATGGCGAATTATGTATGTGTGACTCGTACACATTGATGTAAATAAAAGCCTGAGTTCAAATAGATGAGGAACTGAAAGCTGGTGCATTAGGTGTATGACTTCTTTATATGTAATGTCATTCACAAAAGTGGAATTCATAGCCCAAATCATGGGTAAATGGTATCCTCTCATTAGCATTACATGGTTGATGAAAATTAAACATGACCACGGGTCGTCCATCTTTGTGATTGATGACTTGATTACTAATTGATAGTCAATGACTTTTAATGAAGAAAGATGTAATAGTTGCGATGAGATAAAATAGAATCATTGAAACACCCCAAACCCGGCCCACGAGCCTTGACCGGATCTGGTATGTTCCCCAGTGTAAACCATTTCAAATTCTTTTGTGACTTAGGAAAAACTTGGGTGTTTTGAAAGAAAGTTTGTTTTGGGTTGGGCTTGAGTTGAAAATGAGTTTATTTGAGGTGACAAAATATTTAGAGTTTATTTGAAAATAAATTTCACTTGATCTTTAATTAATAAAAATTTGTACCGTAATAAATAAAGGAAAAATAAAGTAGTTCAACTATGGCCTTATTACATCAAATAATTCCCAAAAATGAATTAAAGTGCTTAAATAAAATAAAAGTCCAAATAATAAAATTTTCCTTGCTGTGCATGGCCACCTTTAAGCTCCTGCCGACCCGGTCCATTACTGATCATCACCTGGAAGAAAAAGTTCCCCAACGGGGTGAGTCAAACAGACTCAATGTGTACACAAACACTAAGTCTTAACATTTCAGGCATGGATTATCATAT
Source organism: Gossypium australe (assembly GCA_005393395.2). NCBI lineage: Eukaryota > Viridiplantae > Streptophyta > Magnoliopsida > Malvales > Malvaceae > Gossypium > Gossypium australe. The sequence goes on from CM016619.1 coordinate 44,663,599, forward strand.
CACATACATATTCAAATAACAGGTAAAACTAATGATACAACCCAAACCCAAACCTAGTTAGCCATCCGCTACACTTCCCCGTACCAACCTGTACACCGTGGGGACTACTAAGTCGACCCTCCTTCCGCTACACTCCATCGAAGGCAGTCGCTGCAGTCGACGTGCTCATCGCCCTTATAAAATTCGTGGACTTAGGTCACCACATTCAGATTTCGTGGTCTTAGGTCACCACATTCAGATTATCGCGGTCTTAGGTCATCGCATTCAGATATCGTGGTCTTAGGTCACCACATTCAGATATCGTGGTCTTAGGTCACCACATTCACTTCCCCTTTTCATATAACCCGAATGCCCCATATCATACATATCATGCACATCATGCCTTAATTCACATTTTTATCACTTTTTCACATGTTACAAATAACATATATTCATAATCCTAGTAGGAGTAGGAAACGTACCTGAGTACTTTGTACCATTGCATGGTACTTTAGCCATATTTTCACATTCTTAATAACACATTTAATTTAAAACATAGCCATGAACATATTAAAGCTTAGGGTAGGGTACACACCTGATTCGCTTAGGGTTTCCAATCCAAATCCCGAAAAGCTTGATCTAATGCCTTAGATCTTAGATCTATACATTTAATCAATCATTCAATACTTAGTAAAGAACCATTCGGCCATAAATCCAAATCCTAGTAGGATTAGTACACTAAAACTTACCTTGCAATTTCCAAATCCCGAAAGTATTCCTTGCCTTATATGTCTGTTGAAATCCCTATAACTTCATGTTAGATCAATTTCTAACATTTATTCATAACAAATAACCCTTAGCCGAATGTTAAATATGACTTACCTTGTGGATTTTAAATCCCGAAATTCACCGAATAACTAAGGAACATGCGGCCTATGGTGTACCTTCAGGAAAAGAACTTCTCCTTCCTTGTAGTCGACACTTAGTAAATCCCGAAAGATCTCTTCAAAGTTTCGGCCAAAGATATTAATGGCATTAGAATCTAAATTTCGGCTTAAAGAAAAGAACCAAAACGATGTCAATAACATCCTTACCTTTAGTATTGAAATCGGCAACACTTGATATCCCGAAATTCCTCCCCTAATGTTGTAGTCGACAACACCTTGGCTTGAATCCTCAACAATATTCGGCTTTTAGGAGATTGAGAGAACAAGAATAAGAGAATAGGGTGTAGAAGGATTCGGCCAAATAGAATCAAAAAGAAAAGAAAAAAAGAGAATAATGGCAGAGAGAATTCGGCAGAGAGAAGAGAAGAAACTTTAGAGAATTTCGGCAGAGGTTTTCTTGAAGAGAAAAGAATGAATGAAGAATAGCCTTACTCTTCCTTTTATAGCCAAAATTACTAGGCTAGAGTCCCTTACTTGGCCACCACTCTCATATCTTTATCACTTTATTTAAAAATTAAAGAATTTAATCCAACAATTATATCTTGAAAATAATGATAAATAAATCCCTTATTTATCCTCTATTTATCTCTTAAAAATAAAAGAATAAAAGCTCCTAATTTATAGCATGTGCCGTCCACCTCTCTGCTCCTTGTAGCAAAATAAAATTTCTTTTATTTGCTTCCCATGCAGCTCGAACCTTGGCCCAATACTCCTGTATGTGGCGCCATTTCCAGAGGCCCTAAGTGGCATCTCCAGGCCACTTTTCCAAGCCCGTTCTTGTGTCAAATTCCCTCTATTAATTTTCTTAAGGCCACCTTGCCTTAATTTCCTCTTTCTAAACTTTAAAACTTATCATTTCCTTACATTTCCAAGTTTCCAAAAATGTTCGTTTGCCTCCTTTAAACTCAACATTTCTAAATCATTTCCTTACATTTCCAGGACATTTCCCTACATTTCCAAGACAAGGCATTTCCTTACATTTCCTTACATTTCCATACATTTCCATACATTTTCTTACATCTTAGGGTTCCTAAAACTCCTCAGATCACATCCAACACACCCACTGAGCCCACTATCTCATGAATTACGCACGGACGCATAACCCCTAATCTAGGATGTTACAATCATATTGGGAGAACAAATATTATCCTAAGAAGGTCAAGGATATCCTATAAGGTTAACACACTAATGATAAGGTCATTGGATGAGTATTAAGTAGTTACTTTTGTAATGGTATGTTGTTGGAGAGAGCTCAGTCATGATACTATAGTGGAATGACTTCGTGACTAAATGAGTTAATAATTAATAGGCGAAAAGATAGAACTTAATTATAAAATATTTGAGCCTCAACTTCTTATGTCCAATCGATCCCTCCGCTAGCTTGTTGAAACCAGAAATGAATTGTTGTTTGAATAAAAATGAATGGAATTAATATAAAAAGATAAATGGGAAAAATTCAAGAATGATATGGTTTTCTTCGAAATAAAGAAATGGAACCATTTGGAAATGAATGTAGGTTTCCAAAAATGAAAATGGAATTGAAACTGGAAAATTGCAATCCTATATAATGACTTTATGTTTTTAGACTGTTTTGAAGATGAAAAATGAAAATAAACCATTCAATCATAGTGAACATGTTGAGTTGTTTCATATTGAACAAATTTTCTCAAAATTTTATCGAGGGTAAAATTGTCAAAAATTTTACCAGAGGTTAAAATCATCAAAATTTTACTGGAGTAAAATTGAGATGAGAAAATTATTTAGTATGTAAATATTAAAGTTTATTTTGGGAAATAGAAAAATTGAATCGAGTTGGATGACATTATAGAATACTAGGTCAAAAAGGCTTAGGGAGTACTCGTTAGTTAGAGAGTCGCTTCAGTGGCTAATGTAATGCTTCAAATTCGGGTTGGCTCATCCTGATCGAGTTTGGGGTGCCACATGTATTATTATTCCTAAAGAGGGAGTCAGCCATGGTAGTTTGCCAGTATAAGATATGGGCATATTCTTAGTTATGGAAGGTACAAGTGTTTGTGGGTCTAAGGTTGTCAATACTATGAAGGGTCCAAGTCTAAATTATCTAGTAAGCACCATATATATAAATAATATTATGTCTTATTCTAGGGTTAATTGGAATTTGAGTCGTTGGTTATATTGGGCTTTCTTGCGTTATGTAACATAGACGTTTGAGATTCTTCTTAGCCATCTAAAACATTTCATCATTAGTGTGAGCTTGTTTCTAATTTGATTCAGGGTATGATTAGACTAGAAGTCTGATAGGTGTCCAGCTCAGTATGGGATTATGCCAAATGCAAGATTAATTAGTACATATTCGTAAAGAAATAGTATCTGTGAATAACCAATCTGAGAAATGTGTAGTATAAGATTGATGAGGAAATCCTTTGAAAGTGGGTTATGTATAGATATTCTTCTAAGAAGTACCTTCATTAAAAGAGAGGTAGAAATCATTTGGTCAGGCTTGGAGTCAGCCAAGTAATGAAGTAAGAGTCGACACGTTAAGTATGGTACTTGAGATATTGGTATATATATCCGATATTATGAATGTATTCACCAAAGATGGAATAGTAATCCAAAGTATTCAATAATAAGAGTTCAACTACAAAGGTTCCAAGGTATTTTGTATTCAAACTCACTAAATGCATGTGAACTTATAAGTGTTTTGTTCATGTTTTAGGTGGGGCAGTTTAAATGACTTCGCCAGGAGAGACCAAGTTAGGATTGTGCCAGGGAAACGATGAGCCGGGATACTATACATATAGAACATATCTTAGGAGTATGGTGTTTAGTTCTCTACGCCAAGAGAGTCTATTTTTAACAATCTGTTGTGTTGTAATGTACTAATTTTAAGAGTTGGATGTATTCTTGAACGTTTTCCTTCTTTCTTTTACTTAGAAAACTTTTACAATAATAATATGAAATAAGGTGAAAAAGTAATATGCATAGATGAATTTAAAAATTTATGTTAAGTGCTCATATGTGGTAACATCCAATATTCAGATCTAGTTATTCGAGTCGGGTAGAGGATGTTGTATTACGTATGTAATATTAGCATTAAAAATTATACCTTAAGTAAAAATGTATATCTATATCCACTTGTCTACCATAAACTTGTAACTCAGAGTTACCAAACCTTTCATCTTAATATAAAGATGTTATGTGTACAGAATTGACATCAACTCATCCCTCTTCAAGGCAATCTACAGAGACATTTCATTACACTTATAATAATAACATTTTAATAAATTATGAATATCAAACATACCCTTATCAGTCCTATTTCCAATTTACCACTTCTAATATCACCTAATTCATTCGCTTCAATTAATCTACAATCAATTTTAGGTTTAATACGAGTTTACAAAAGCTCAATACTGTAACACCCCTCACCCTGCGCGGTTGTTAGACCCGAGCTACAAGATGCTACACTATTACTAGAGCAATCACATGTAAATCTCAAAAGTAATTTATTTAGTCATTGATTCTTATCATAAATGCATGCACATTATAGTATACAATTTAAACTAAAAATCATTCGAGCTTACAAAAGTTCTTTTTCTTTTACTCGAATTTGAAACATGGCTAAACTGAATTATTTCAAAATGGTAGAAAAGGGTATTGTAATGTCCAGGGATTGGTATCGCAATATCAGGAACAATATCTAAACATCAATTAAAATTAATTAGGTATCGCGATAACTAAGTTATAGTATCGCGATACTAGAGACAGTCCATTATGTCCTATTTTTGGTAAAATGTTATTTGATACCTATTTTAAGCCAATCTTTTCAAAACTCATTTGATGCATAGATGCACCTTATTTCCTGCACAAAACCATTCAAATATGCATACTACAACATCATTTACTTTTGATCAAAACAACCAATTGAACATATCTTAATTTAATACCAAAACACATCCAACAACTTCTTTTAAATACAACTAATTGTCTATGCTTTCAAGCTTATCAAAACATCTTTTGCACATTCAAATGAACCATTCAAACATTATTCATATGGTCTCAAATTATGACCAAGACATGTCATAATACATGATAAACCGTAATATATACATATTTTAATCCCACATTTAGCATACTTTTAGACGATTTATTCCCTGAATTGTGGAATTTGGTGCTCCTAATCCTTTAATTTCATGTTTTATACTTAGGAGAGCACCGGAGGATGAAAAGAATGAGAAACGGGCCAAAAACGGAGAAAATGGGCCAAAGTACGAAATTCACACGGTCTGGGCTTGAGATAGATGGTTGTGCCTCTTTAGCAGACCCTCACACGGCCTGGGCTCGACCGACACGGGCGTGTCCCTGATGTGACCTGTTTTAATTCTATTCGGAATAGGGTACTTAGAGGCAAAGAAAGACATTCCAAAAGCCTATATAAATACCCTAGATGGCAACCTAAAGGGGCGGGCAGGTAGGCTGAGAAGCCAAGCCAAAGGGGCCGAATTGTGGGATTTACTAGAAGACAGCCAGTTGATCCATCTCAAGAAGCTGGAATCATACTCAAGACGGAAGATCTTCTCTTCAATTTCCTTCAGGGGGTTTTAGGGTTTTTCTTATGTTTTGTTTTATACTTTCTTCTAAGATGTGTTCTTTTATAAATATGAACTAAACCCCTCAAATACCTGAGAGGGATGAAACCTAAGACGGATCTTGTTATTGTTTTCTAAACTGTATGATAAATACTTGATTTGTTCTTAATTATGTGTTCTTAATTCTTGTTTTAATATTTCAGGATATTGATTCAAGTATTGATGTGCTTAGGCAGTGGAGGAATATTCCCTGTTTAAGAGTAGATCTAGCATAGTTAAGCGGAGTTGATCGTAACCCTAGAGATAGGATGACGAAAATTTGCCGGATTAGGGTCAAACCTAATATGGGAGTTCATAGATTGAGTTAATGCAACTCTAGGGGTTTTAATTAGAAAAAGATTTCAATTAATCAACCTAGGGTTAGACGTTAGTAGCCTCGAGAGAGGTATTAATATAAATTAGGGAATCCTACGGATCAAGTCAAGTGAATAAATCGTCTGGTTTAGAGTTAAATAACAAGTGAAGTCTAGATGGATTCTTCCTCGGGTACTGTCTTAATCAATTGGTTTTTCCCAAAAGTATTTTCCCAATTCATTCTCTGTGTCTTAGCATCTTTAGCTTAGTAATTAGTTAGTTTTAGATTAACCAAAAATTCCCTTAATTCTTAGGCTGAATAATAAAAAGATAGTAATTACTAATACTCTTGGTCCTCGAGGATACGATACTTCCGGTCTTGCCATAGCTATACTACCAAACTATAGGTGCGCTTGCCTCAATCGTTGTCATAAGTTAGTTTCTAGGCTTGATCATTCATTATATAAATTTTAAGACTTTCTGACACGATCAATACATATATATGTAATAACATATCACAATGCATATACTAGCCAAGTTCAAACCAACTATTAAAATTTAACTAACACACTAATAACTCCTATGTATATAACATAGACCATTCCAAATACAAGCCATATTCAAGATTCAAAGTACCAACATTCAAGGCATATTCATACTAACATAAACATTCCAAAAGCATATCTAATACACATACAATTAACTATATTCAAAGTACCAACATTCAAGGCATATTCATACTAACATAAACATTCCAAAAGCATATCTAATACACATACAATTAACTATATGCATCTTATTTACCCACTTCAACTTCAATCATCCATTTAGCTAAATAATCCCTTTTCAAGAATACATGTAAATCTTTAACCAATTAATAAATAGTTTTAATACCAATTCAAGTTTCAATTATCAAGTCATATATAGTTAAATGCATTCAAATTATTACCCAAAACATTCCATCTTTCACATTTTCTAACATATCATCTATCAATATCTAAGATGAATTCAAAGTATAACAACTTCAAATGTCAATCTTGCAAAACATATTACATGCCTTATCAAATGCAACTCAATATTTCAAACATGGCAACATATAGGGATTCCACTAGGTACATACTTTATTATATACTATCACAACTCATATTCAATTTTGTGTATCAATTAATTCATACAACTTTCTATTATATTCAATATGTTCCTTGCCTTGATATTCACTTTCACCCTTAGCATTTTCAGCTCAATATCTATTAATAGCTTACCTTAATAATATATAATGCATTATATCATGAATATGCTTTGACTAAAAATAGTTTCGGATCATAGAAATACAAATTGAAAGCTTGCATCACTTGATGTCGACTCTCGCCTTTTCTTTCCCTTTCGACGATCCTGCGTTTGTTTTTAGTTACACATAATAATTCAGTAATGGCATAATATCAACTTCTATCCAAATCATATTCAATTACAAGGTCATTTATATTTTAAAAATTATTCAATTTAACCTCTATCTCAATAATCAGTCAAATTCATACCAATATGATTTGATCGGTCATAATCAAATATCAATTCATTAAATATCCCAAACTGAAATTCATAATATTCAATTCATTAGTCAATTTATCATTTCTTTACGATTTAGTTCATATCTCACCTTTTTGAACCAAAATGTAAAAAAATTCAAATTACTATTAAACATACTCAAGTTCATAATTCAAGTATACAAAAATTTAAATATAATCATACCATATGAACTTACCTAGTTAAATCAGCAAATAAGTTAAAAATTTAAGGACTATTCAACAATTTTGTCTTTTCTTCAATTATTTCCGATTCAATCCAATTTTTTATCTATACAATTATTCAATTCAATTTATAAATTTCACACAACTTATATCATCTTATTATGTGCATATATTAGTCCAATTTCATTATCCAGATGCCCCCTATAGTTTTGCATTTTATTAAATTTAGTCTCTAAAACCGAATTTGCCATAACTTTCAAATTTGAGTTTTGATTTAGAAACCGATTTCAATTACATCCTTCTATAGCCCTATATTATCAATAATTATAGAAATATTACACCCATTTTGAAAATTATGTACTTCAATCCTTTTGTTCAAAAATTAGCAATTAAATTTTACAAACTAGTCCTTTTTTTTTCAAAGCTTAAAATCTATCAATTTAATACCTAAAACTTTTAATTCTCAACTATAGCAACTTTTGAAACTTTAACAATTTAACGAATTGAGACATGACTTAACTAAATTAAGCTTTCACGATTTCAAAATTATGAAAATTATAAAAAAAACTAAATTTTACTAACCAATTGAGTACCAGGCCAAAAGTTTCCTATCTTCCTTCTTCAAAATTCGGTGAGGAGAATGAGAAAGAGCTTTTTTTTCTCTTTCTCTCCACTATCTTTATTTAAGCTTATTTTATTAATATTCTTTTATGTTTTATAATTTAATTATAATTTTATAATATATAATACCATACACATTTACAAGCCACTATCCACTTAATAAAATTTTTATAGTAATTGAATTTTACCACTTTTACAATTTAGTACTTTTACCTTAATTAATCACTGATTCGATAAAATTCCTTATTTAAAATTAAATCTACATCTAATACTGTAAATATTTACGAGTTTACGGAAAGGGGTCTTGAAATCACATTTTTCAATACCACTAACTTTATGATCCTTACACTTTTGCCTTAATTAACTATCAATTAAACAAAATTATTAGACCAAATTTTAATATATTTCTATACTAGTCTCATAAATATTAAATAATAATATTTACGAACACGATTTACGTAAATGGTATTTCAGATTCGTAATTTCTAACACCACTAGAAATCGGGTCGTTACACATGTCCATTGGTTGATTGTTTAAACTATAAAATTTGCCTGAAAGTAAATAATTTAGGTTGTTTATATTTAGATTAGTTAGTTCAATTTATTAGATTGTAAATAGGAAAAAAGAGATAAGTGATAAAGGTAAATACAAATAGGTATTTATGTTTTTTGAAGTATAGGATGTTTAAATTAAAAATATTCAGCAAATAAATTAATGGTTATTGAAACGATGCTTAAGTTAAAATGAACTGTGGGAACAAAAGCATTGTGAGGGCTAAAAGCATTGCAAATGTGATAAAAGCATAGAACAAGATAAAAGTCAAGAGAGTGTTGAGTGCTTACAGTGAAATAAAAATATGAGAAATTTAAAAAAATCTCACTCATATTGGCACAAAAACTCATAAGTGCTTATACTTATAAATATGGTGAGCGTTCAATCGAATCGAATTGAATAAAAAAATTTTGAGTTGATCAAGTTGACGGATATTATTTTATCATCCAAACTCGATTTGAAATTTTCTTGAATTGAGCCGAGTGAGATGGAATTCAAATCAAATCGACTCGAATATATTTATTCGAGTTAAGTTAAAAAAATGACTTTGGGTCCTTGTAGCTACTACCAACCACCGTAATCAAATTTGTCCACCGTAATCAAATTTCTTATTAGTTTTCATCCCCTCATAATTTATTTATTAATTTTTTATATACATGTTGGCTTCTTTAGTTGCTTTAATTATCTTTTGATTCTTATCACCATGTATTTTAAAATTAAAAAATATATTAAATGTAAAAAATTTGATTTTTTTAATAAAATTTATTTTAAAGATAAAATGTGAAATTGATACTAACAGAAAATTTTAACATGAATACTTTATGTCAAAATAAATAATTCAATTTTAATAGAAATTGTGTAACACCCCTTACCCGTATACTACGCCGGAATCGGGTACGTGGCATTACTAGACTTAACAATACATTCTACCAAATCCCGAGCCACAAAATTTCAATTATAATTTAAACTTTAACAAACACATGCACACACAAGCATTATAACTCCATGACCAATATGAGCCACAACTCGTGGCTAAATACAGAATAATCCTTATTACTGTTATGAAGCAATATGTTTAATCAAATTAATTAACACATATACAAAATGACTTAGTCAAGCCCCTATACATGCCATAACTTAAATCATTTATAAATAAAGATACCCATAGATAGCTTGATAGTGTGAAGCGATCTCCGACGACCTTCAGCCCGAGCTTGTTTAATAGGACTCTGAAACATGGGAAATAAAAGGGGGTAAGCTTATAAAGCTTAGTAAGTTCATATGTAAAAATAATAAGCATTAGCAATGAATTTAGCTTACTACTAAGCTCTCATAACTTGTATAAATAATGCTAAGTTCTTACTTTCTCAACTTACTCATTTGTAGCCTTACCAAAGCCTCAACGAGACAAATCCTCACAACAAGTTCTCTAATTGATACAATCATTAAATCACATGCTTATACCTTATTACTCATGTTCACATTAATCTGTCTACTTGAATCGCTGTCACTAAATTATTTATTTCTTGAACTACAGAGCTCCAAATTACAAACCGCTAATTTCCCCTAAAACTAGACTCACATATCTTCATACCATAAAATTTCTAGAGTTTTTGGTCTTGCAAATTAGTACAGTTTATTCATTAAAATTTCCCCTGTTTCACTGTTCAACTATTCTGACCTCTCTTCACTACGAATCAATTATCTCCTCGTACAGAATTTAGATAACCTTGTTGTTTAGTTTATTTGAAACTAGACTCAGAATTTCAGGAATATAAATTATATCACATAATTATTTTTGTACAATTTTTAATGATTTTCCAAGATAGAACAGGGGATCACGTAGTCATTCTAAACCAGTCTCACAAAAATTTAAATATCTCAAATTATAAAATTTTTTTGTTTACTCTTTTTCTTTTATATAAAAATAGGCTCTATAAGCTTTAAATCAATATCTTATCCAACTTATAATTCAATTTATACTATTTTTGGTGATTTTTCAAAATCACGTAACTGTTGCTATCCAAAACAGTTTTATTTGTAAATTTTTGCTCTCACTCACTTTAGTTATATTCATTACTTACCTATAACAATCTTTCCAATTTCCGATTACATATCGAGCATATTGCTCATACGTTACACATGCATATACCTACACTTATCACTACAAGCCACACATAATTTCACTTAATCGATTTTCCCGGTGAACTCATCGGTAACCTTACCAAAGGCTCAGAATACAAAGGGCACCTTACTTAATAGCTTGCTTACATACCTGCAACATTCTCACTTAACACATGAGTAATCTTTCATAATATAGGCATATTGCCAATCATGTCATAAAGTGTCACAAGCATAACTGAAAACTCATCACTTACTTAATACTTGATAATCTCAATTACTTACAATCTCAATATTAAATAAGCTTAAATGCATACCTGTACTCATACCTGTACTCTTTCTTCATGTTCTCACCTTGTCATTTCTTTGACTTACTCTTTGGACTACTCGGGAACTTTTTCTTGTTTGAACTTACCATTGCCATGTCTTGACATGGTCTTACGTGGTATCCTTGCCTTATGAACTCACCAATGCCATGCCTTGGCATGGTTTTACATGGGACCTTTGCCTTATAGTAACTCATCAATGCCATGTCTTAACATGGTCTTACATGATCTCCTTGCCTTATAGAACTTATCAGTGCCATGCCTTGGCATGTCCTTACATGATATCCTTATCTTACCAAATGCCATATTCCAAACATGGTCTTACATGGTATCCTTGTATTACCAAATGCCATGTTCCAAACATGGTCTTACATGGTATCCTTGTCTTAGTGCCAATGCCACATCTTGATGTGGTCTTACATGGAGTCTTTAATCAATGTCAATGCCATGTCTTGACATGGTCTTACACAGGATCCTTGCCTTACCAATGCCATGTCTTGACATGGTCTTACATGGTATCCTTAACCGTCAATTCCTCCTTAAATGCCATGTTATGAACATGAACTTTTCCGTCAATTCTTTCTTAATTGCCATGGTATAGCCATGGACTTTGAGATATCAATGCCTTGTCAAGTCATAGCTGAAACATACTTGCTCAAATTCTCAAGGTTAGTCGCATAACTCAATAATAACATTACTAATAACAATAATTGCATAATAATAAAATGCTACTCAACTTACATACTTACATTCTAAATCTCATCATATCATCAACTTAACTTATTCTCATCAAACTATGCTAGTCAATACTTTCTTGTTATCATACAAATCCATAATACAAAATATGGTCTAACATATAAATTATACAAGTTCTCTTTCCAATATCGAATTATTATCGAACATTAATCATTATATCTGAAACTCAATACTATAGTATTTATGGCCAAAATATCAATTTATCATTCAAATATGCATAATTAAATGCTTATTAAACATATGAACTTACCTCGATACCAAAATGGTCATTTTACCAACTTTCCCAATTTTTGATTTTCCTCCCGTTCTAGGTCCAAATCTCGTTTTTGGGGTCTAAGACATCACATTTCACTTATTTAATTAATGTACTACTCAAAACAGTCCCTAACTCAAACTTTGGCAAAATTACAATTTTGCCTCTAAACTTTTGCATAATTATGATTTTGCCCCTAGGCTCAAAAATTAAACTTCATCCCTTATTCTTATGTTTTATAACATGCTAATCATTTTTCCCTTCTATGGAACATCAAATTCTCGCTCTAACATGCACTTATGTGCATTAGGTATTTTTACCGATTATGTCGTTTTACTCGTTTTCACTTAAAATCGCTTAGTAAAAGTTGTTTAAATTCTAAGCTTCATATTCTGCCATAAGACATCAAAATAAATACATTTCACCTATGGGTATTTTTCCAAATATGAACCCTAGGTTAAATTATTGCTAGAATAAGCTAAATCAAGTTACCGGGACTCCAAAAACATAAAGAACATGAAAAACGGGGGTAGAATGGACTTACCATGAAGCTTGGAAAGCTTGAAAACCCTATCCATGGCTTCCCACATGTTAAATTCGGCCTAAGCTTGAAGATGGACAAATTTGGCATTTAAATTTTGTTTTTAATTCATTTAATTCAATAAATTACCAAAATGCCCCTTAAAAAATATTTTGAAACATACCCGTCCATGTCCATTTTTGTCCACCAACTTAACCAATGGCCTAATTATCATTTAAGGATCTCCAATTTAAAATTTCATAACAATTGGACACCTCTAACATGTAGAACTCAACTTTTGCACTTTTTACAATTTAGTCCTTTTGACTAAATTGAGTGCCCAAACGTCAAAATTTTTGAATGAGATTTTCACAAAATCATTCTGTGAAATTGTAGACCATAAAAATATAAATAAAATAAATTTCTCAACATTGGATTTGTGGTCCCGAAACCACTGTTCCTACTAAGCCCAAAATCGGGCTGTTACAAATTGGTAAAGATTCAACATGATTAAAGAATTCAATAATATAAATAGTTGACATAAATTCAAAAAAAGAGTTTTTGAGGTTTAGAATGAAGTAAAAGTTTTGAGGGAAAGCAAAAGAAAAAAATGTAACACCCCAAACCCGGCCTGGACGTTATGGCTGAATCTGGCGATGTCACATGGCAGTGCTCTTAGAAATCGTAACTGCGTTAAAACCATTTTTAGGTATCTTCGGTTATCTTCAAAACGTGTCGTGTATTTTTTCATTATCCATTTTCAAAACTTTATACGTTGTGGAAGCTTTTAAAATGATTCGCAAGGTCGTACGTATTTGATAAAACCTTTGTTTATTTTGAAAACTCGCGTTTTGTCCTACTGCTAGTTATAAAACAATAATCCCAAGTTTTAAACATAAATCTGAATGGCCTTATTACATAAAATTTACCCCAAATATAACCAAATCATAATTAAAAATAAACCGTAAATAAGTGTCAAGAACCGTGGTCACCGCCGAGTCCTCCACTTCACCGATCCGTCTACTGCTGGGGATTACCTGTATAAATTAAACAGAAAAGGGTGAGTTTTCGCAAACTCAGTGTGGAATCCCCACAAAAAAATGCACACAATATCATATAAGAAAACAGTCATGCATTCACAGTTCGGGTCTGAGCCATTACAAAAACGATGTGGACTTTAGCCCACTCAGATACAGAAACAGACGTATTATAGGGCCTTGGCCTATTCTAGACAGAATATGCAAAAAACAGAGTCCTACCCATCAGCCTCTACACACCAACTCCGTCCAACCTTACACACCATGTGGGGATAAAATCAATCCACCCAGCCCTACACACCATGTTGTACCCAATGCGGCACATAATCAGAGATTTGCAGCTGAGCTGCCAGATAACAGGCTTAAGAGCCTTTCAGATACTTCCTCCAATCATAATCAACCCATCCTGATGCAATGCAACATACAAGAATGACGTGTTATTATGCAATTAAAATTCATACATATATATTCAGATCAGCATACATGCTTCGTACAGAAATTAGACAGACAAATCATTCATTTAGGGGTCTAAGTATTGCTTACCGACCCTATGGTAGGTCCACAGTCGACTTGGGTGACCCGTGCAACCTTACAGAGTTTTCAGAAAAATGGCCTGCCCGTGGCTCACATGCCCGTGTGGCCCACATGGCCCAAATTGGCCTTAGCCGTGTGGATCACACGGCCTGGCCCAGAATCTCACACACTCGTGTGGGCCCTCATAGCCCAATTGGTCGAGCTTGTGTATCGCACACGGCCTCGCTCAACCCTTACACGCGCACGACCGGGCTCGTCGATCACACGACCGTGTGGTCACTTACAAACTTGCATACTGCCTACGAGATGGGCGACCACATGCCCGTGTGGTGTCGACAGGAAGGTTTTTGCCTTTTTCTGAAACCTCCTTTTTTGCTTTTTTAGGTACACACTTGATCCGATTTTGACGCGTAACACTCTGGAGCACAGTGAAACCTAAAATCAACAATCCAATGCCCAATTTCAGTCACTTAAATCAATACTAAACCAAATCAGTACGAACAGACAATTCCTAAATCTTATCGCTGACCCTTACCTTAGCGAACGACGATGAATCCGCACCTCGTCGACACCGGCTGGAAATCCACAGCCTCTTAAGGACCCCCTAAACATCACATAAAACCCTTCTTTACTAATTAATTTTGAGGAACAGTTAAGAACGATTGAAACCATCACTTACCGAATACGCGAAGAAAGCGTTGTGCAAGCAAGAAGCAAAATAAAAATCAAAAAGAAAGGGGAGGAAAAAGGGAAAAAACGGCAGTAAGGATTTTGGGGAAAAGAAAGAAAATGACAGGAAAAGAGAAGAGAGAGAGAGCTGAATTTTTTCCTAATTGAACCTCTGATCAAATTCTGATAACTTCCCCCTCTCAACTACTTAATTCTCTCCTTCAAACACTCCACCATCAGTGTCTAACTAAAACTCAAACTCTTACACAACATTAACAGCAAAATAGTTCCCTTGCTCGCACAGAGATTCGAACACAAGACCTCCACCATAATAATACACCACTTAAACCACCAGACCAGCAGGCCTATTCTGTTAGTTACCTACACACTTTAACTTATAAGCCTAGCAACTAGAGTTTGGACTTTACTCATAAAAATATCAAAATTTACCCAAGCTGAGACTTGAACCTGGGACCTCCCACACACACCCAAAACACATAACCACTGGAGCAGACATTCATTCATGCCAAAGTTACAAAAGTCGAATTTAAAGAAAAATGAGGCGTTACAACTCTACCCCTAAAAGAAAATTTCGTCCTCAAAATTTTACCTGGTCAGAAAAGGTGAGGATACTACTGACGCATTGAATCCTCCGGCTCCCAAGTGGTCTCCTCAATGCTATGATTCCGGCACAACACTTTCACTAAGGGGATAGATTTACTCCACAGAACCTTAATGTCGCGCTCCAGAATCTGAACCGGCTCCTCCTCAAATGTTAGATCTGGTCTAACCTCAATATCTTCAATAGAAACAACATGTGTGGGATCAGAGCGGTAGCGTCTTAACATTGAGACGTGGAACACATCATGGATGCGATCCAACTCCGGAGGAAGCTCCAACTGATATACGATTCGCCCCACTCACACCAGAATTCGTTACGGCCTAATAAATCGAGTGCTCAGCTTACCCTTGCGGCCGAACCTCAAGACATTCTTCCATGGTGAAACCTTAAGAAAAACTAAGTCCCCTACAAAATACTCGATATCCTTTCTCTTAAGATCTGCATAGGACTTCTTCCTATCTGATGCCGCTTTCAGTCGATCTCGTATCAATCAGACCTTATCTTCAATTTCAGAAGCCAATTCCGGACCCAGAACACGTCGATCACCCAACTCAGTCCAACATAAGGGAGTGCGATGCTTACCGCCATACAGGGCCTCGTACGGTGCCATCTGAATGCTAGACTAATAGCTGTTGTTATAGGTGAACTCTGCCAATGTCAAATACTCCTCCCAATTGCCTCAAAAATCAATAACACAGCTCCTCAACATATCTTCTAGTACTTGAATCACCTTCTCTGACTGACCATCTGTCTGAGGATGGAAAGTAGTACTAAAGTCCAACCTTGAACCCAGAGCCTTATGTAATTTCTTCCAGAATCGAGACGTAAAGCGAGGATCCCTATCAGAGATGATCAAGACAGGAACCCCATGCAGTCTCACTATTTCTGATACATACAGTTTAGCCAGCTTCTGAAGAGAAAAGTCTGTCCTGACTGGAATGAAGTGGGAAGACTTGGTCAATCGATCTACGATGACCCAAATAGAATCCTTCTTAGTAGGTGTTAAGGGCAACCCACTAACGAAGTCCATCGTTACTCACTCCTATTTTTACATCGGTATCTTCACCGGCTGCAGTAACCCCGAAGGCAACTGATGCTCAGCCTTAACCTGCTGACAAGTCATATAGCAAGCAACGAAATCCGTAACCTTGAGCTTCAACCCTGGCCACCAGTACAACTCCCAAAGATCTTGGTACATCTTGGTTAATGGCGCTGCGGTTAAAGAGAACCCTTCTACTAAGTGTCGATAATAACCTGTCAGCCCTAGAAAGCTGCGAATTTCAATCACATTCTTCTACTGTTTCCAATCCAACACAACCTCAATCTTACGCGGATCAACACGAATCCCCTCCACAGAAACTACATGCCCTAGAAAGGTTACTTCTCAGAGCCAGAATTCACACTTATTGAACTTCGCATGCAACTGTTTCTCGCGAAGCATCTGTAATACCACTCGGAGATGCTCATCGTGCTCGTCCTCAGTCTTCGAATACACCAGAATGTCGTAAATGAAGACTACCATGAACCGATCTAGATAGGGCTGGAACACTCGGTTCATCAGATCCATAAAAGCTGCTGGTGCATTAGTCAGTCCAAATGGCATTACTAGGAACTCGTAATGGCCGTACGAGTCCTAAATGTCGTCTTATGCACATCGGTCTCTTTATCCTTCAGTTGGTGGTATCCAGATTCCAAATCGATCTTGGAGAAAATAGAAGCTCCTCTGAATTGGTCAAATAAATTATCTATTCTCGGTAGTGGGTACTTGTTCTTAATAGTCAACTTATTCAATTGGCGGTAGTCAATACACATACGCATGGATCCATCCTTCTTTTTCACAAACAGGACAGGTGCTCCCCATGGAAACACACTAGGGCAGAGGAACCCCCGATCCAGTAACTCTTGAATTTGAGCCTTAAGCTCCACAAGCTCCTTCGGTGCCATTCTATAAGGGGCGATGGACACTGGAGCTGTACTAGGAAAGAGCTCAATTCCAAAATCTACCTCTCAGCTCGAAGGCAGACCCGATAGTTCCTCAAGAAAAACATCCGAAAAGTCCCTTACGGTTCTGATGTCCCTAACCGAAGAGTCTACAGAATCCGAAACACTGATGTAGGCCAAGAATGCCTCACATCCTTTCCGTACCAACTTTTCTACCACCAAAGAAATCACATTCGCCAGATAATCCTGACGTTCCCCAATCACCACTACCTCGTTATCCCCCTTGGTTCTCAGAATAACCCTTTTTGTAGCACAGTCCAGACTCACCCGATGCTTGACCAGCCAGTCCATTCCCAAAATCAAATCGAACTCCCCAAACAGAAGCTCCATTAGATTAGCCAGAAATACTATCCCTTGAACCTCTAGTGAAATGTCTCTAAACAATTTACTAACCTGAATAGATTGCCCTAACAGACTCACAACAGTTATCTCGCTCGAAGTACTCTCAACTGGAATCCCCAAAGTTTTTATACACAGAGCTAGCTACGTAAGAGTGTGTTGAGCCTATGTATATCAATGTTGTGTATGGTAATGACGTCCGGAGCATCCCTATCCTCTCACTGACGTGCAGCATAATCTAGTGCAGACTGCCTTGCCTCAGTCAGTCTCGCACCTCTGCTTGGTGCTCTCTTCCTCGGCCCATGCCATTATCACTCCTGGCCTGACCTCGGCCCCTAGGTGGCTGCTAAGCTACTCTCGGTGGTTGCGTAGTACCAGTACCCGCAGCTTGCATCTGATCAGTCCTCAGTTAACAGTCCCAGACATGATGCTCAGTTGACCCAAATCTAAAACATGCCCCAGTCGTCCTCTAACACTCGTCCGGATGGCGTCTACCATAGTGCCCACACAGCGCCACCCCAGCAGGTGCAATAGGAGGCCCAACTCTCACTAGCCCATTCGGTCTGGCCTTTTTCTTAGGCCTCATCATAGAATTTGAGGGCTTCGATTCCCTCTTATTCTTTCCTTTCTCGCAGTTTTGGCGCTCAGCGCGCTTAACCTCCTCGGCGATCATCGCCTTATCTATCAGAGCAGAAAAATCACTCTCCCTATGCAGAGCTATCAGAACCCATAGGCTGTCCCTGAGTCCATCCTCAAAACGGAAGCATCGCTCGTATTCAATCGCCACCATGCCCCGGGCATAATGGCCCAGTCTTAGAAACTCAGCCTCATACTTGACCATTGAACGGTCTTCTTGGGTGAGATTAAGAAACTCACGCCTCCTAGCATCGATGTAGTTGGCTCCCACATACTTATTCTAAAACCTCGTTTTAAATTAATCCCAAGTCAGACGGTTGGGCTGAGTGCCCTCCATAACAGTCAGCCACCACTGCTAAGCCTCGTCGCGAAGTAGGGAAACATCCCCCTTAAGCTTCTCCTCAGCAGTAAAATCCTGATCATCCATAATTCTTTCCGTGGCCTCCATCCAATACTCGGCCACGCTAGAGGTGACTCCACTGACGCCCATAAATAACTCAGCCCTATTGGACCGAAATCATTCCGTAACTGACCCTCGGTCCCCAGATCTAGTGTTGGATCCAACAACCCGTTCTAAAATCTGTAACATGGCTCGGGATAATGCGTCATCCCTAGCCTCACGATCCTGAGACCTAGTATTTGTAGCAGGTGAGATTGACGTCTCACTCGTATCCAGATTGGGTAGATTCTCGGAAGCGGAGGACCCAGCTCGAGCCCCTTACAGCCTCTACCACGGCCTCTAGTACCCCGTCCGCGGATACCATGTGCGCTCATCGTAAATTTTGAGTTTATCTGTATTAACAGTTTTATGCATTAGTTTACAGTTCCAATATTTATTAACTTGTGGCCTGCCCATGTAGGCCCACACGCCTGTGTGGCCCACACGACCCAAATTGGCCTTAGCCGTGTGGATCACATGGCCTGGCCCAGAATTCCACACACTCGTGTGGGCCCCCACGGCCTAATTGGTCGAGCCCATGTATCGCACACGGCCTTGCTCGGCCCTCACACGCATATGACCAGGCTCGTCAATCACACGGCCGTGTGGTGACTTACAAACTTGCACACCACCTACGACACGGGCGACCACACGCTTGTGTGGCGTCGACAGGAAGGTTTTCGGCTTTAACCGAAACCTTATTTTTTGCTTTTGCCAAAACCTCGTTTTCTACTTTTGGGTACATACATGGTTCGATTTTGACGTGTAATCATTCCAGAGCACAGTGAAACCTAAAATCAACAATCCAAGGCCCAATTTCAGTCACTTAAATCGATACTAAACTGAATTAGTATGAATAGACAATTCTTAAATCTTATCGCTGACCCTTACCTTAGTGAACATCGACAAATCCGCACCTCGTCGACACCGACTGGAAATCCACAACCTCTTAAGGACCCCCTAAACATCACATAAAACCCTTCTTTACTATTTAATCTTAAGGAACAGTTAAGAACGATTGAAACCATCACTTATCGAATATGCGATGAAAGCGTTGTGCAAGCAAGAAGCAAAATAAAAATCGAAAAGAAACTGGAGGAAAAAGGGAAGAAAACGGTAGTAAGGATTTTTGGGAAAAGAAAGAAAACGACAGGAAAAGATAAGAGAGAGAGAGACGAATATTTGCCTAATTGAACCTTTGATCAGATTCTGATAACTTTCACCCTTTCAACTGCTTAATTCTCTCCTTCAAACACTCCACTATCAGTGTTTAACTAAAACTCAAACTCTTACACAACATTAGCAGCAAAATAGTTCCCTTGCTCGCACAAAGATTCAAACACAAGATCTCCACCACAATAACACACCACTTAACCACCAAACCAGTAGGTCCATTCTGTTAGTTACCTACACACTTTAACTTATAAGCCTATCAACCAGAGTTTGGGCTTTACTCATAAAAATACCAAAATTTACCCAAGTTGAGACTTGAACTTGGGACCTCCCACACACATCCAGAACACATAACCACTGAAGCAGACACTCATTCATGCCAAAGTAACAAAAGCTGAATTTAAAGAAAAACGGGTTGTTACAAAAAAGTTTTGGGGGTTTGGGCAAAGTAAAAGTTTCGAGGGGAAAGTACAAGGGAAAAAGTTTTGGTGTTTGGGGGAAGGTAATTTTTTTTAAGGGGGAAGTAAAAGTTTTAGGGAAAGGTAAAAGAAAAAAAGTTTGGGGGAGTTTGGGGAAATAAAATTTTTGAGGGAAAGTAAAAAGGTTTGACTTTTGAGGAGGGTTGACGGGGAAGGGAAGTAAAAGGGTTTGATATTCAGTTTGCTCGAATTATATATGTTATTTGAATTTCAAATAATTCAAAATTTTAATTTTTTTCGAGTCTAATCGAATTTTATTTACCCCTTCTTATAAATATCGTATTAGAGTTTAAAGCATGAATAAAAATAAGTTGAGTAGGAAAATTTTGAACTAACTATATTTTTTCAAATATAAATGCTATATTTGTATGTACATTTTGATGGAGATATATGTTTAATTTTATTTAACTTGTTTACCTTGTAATTTGTTGAACTAATCTGTTTGAGTATAAATAATTGTAAATTGTTTAATTTTCTAGCTAGAGTTATGTGTTTAAGCAAATCTTTCTAGTGTTGATGTTTCGATTCAATCTCGTGTATCAAGCTTGGTCAAGTACATTTTCTTGTATGATTATTTTTCGTTTTTATTTTTATTTTTTTTCTTTTTGTTTGCTTGAGGACAGGCAAAAACTTAAGTGTGGAGGATATTTGACTTGTCACCAAATGTGGTGGCAATTTTAGTACATTTTAGCACTTAAGGAGCTTGTTTTATGGTAATTTTATATTTAATTAACGCATTTTCAACTTTCATAGTTTAGATTTAGATATGTGAAAAATAAATGTTTTACGCAAGAATTGATGTTAGTCGACCTATTAGGCCAATATGGGCCTTAGATAGTTATAGCAGCCTTAGGCCAATACGGGCTTAAGTGGGTGCCTATGATTTGTATTTAACAGTCCAATGGAAACACAAAAATATACACACTTTTTCATGCATTTTTTAACTCAAATTCATGCAATTTCGTAGTAATTCTTGTTAAAAAAATATATAATAATTATAAAATAATTAAATTGTACTTTAATTATTAATATGTTGAATTTTAATTAATTTTATAATAAATTTTGATTTATTTTCGATAGATTCGCACAAAGGGCGAAAATTGGGTCGGTAGACACTACTAGAAGCATAAAATCGAGAAGTGATTTTGAAGCATCAAGGCTAATGAATTTTTCAACCTAAGACGGTTCAAATTATGAATATTAAATCATAATATAATTAATTTTAATTTTAATCCAATTTATTTTGGGTTAAATAATTATTATTAATTAAATTATGAAAAGAGGCCCAATTGTGCTAAACCGAGAGACTGATCCAATTGAGCAACTGGGCTGCCTAAAACCATCCCACATGCTGACCCAATTAGCTTATTTAGCTGATTGTTTGGCTTGCAAAACAGCCATTGAAGCTTCCTTAAAATTGCATTCAAACCACTCCACTATTCAAGCCTTTGTAGATTTGCCCCTATCTAAATTTAGCAAGTTTGAAAGCTTCAAACTTGCCACATGTGTGGCCGGCCATGGGGGGAGTCTATGGCTGCTGATTTTTTCTATTTTTAGCAGCCTATCCAACCTATAAATACCCCAATTGGCTACTCATTTGAAACACACCTCTCATCCTTTCATTTTCACTTCTCTCTCACTTTCTCTCTTCAAAATCGCTTCCTTTGTTATTCTTTTTCCCTTCCATTCCCTTGCCGATTTCCCCTCTTGGAAAAGAGCCATTCAACTGCAGTTAGAAGCAGCATTCAAGTGCTCATAGAAGCCTCGGTTCAACAAGAATAAGCAGAGAAGGAGGAGCGGAGCAAACTAGTCAAGCCACGGAGAAACACTGGATTTGATTCTAGTTCCCTATCCTTTAATTTTTATTGTTGTTGTTATGAACATGTCTATGAATACTTGTGATGTTGATATGTTTAATTTAATTAATATGGCTTAAATTTAATTCGTGTTAGGTTGATTGCATTTCGTCCACTTAAGTTATTAAGATTGTGTTTGTGTTGTTATAGGCCTTGGTAAATTGTTTGATTAAGTTAAATCATGATTAAGTTATTCTTGCATTGTAAATGTAAGGTAAATAATGAATTAATTAATGGTGTTGAAATTGTAATTAATTGACACAATACTTAATCAGTGCATGTTTAATCTTCTAAGGTAGCTGAGGGTTAAATTAACGACAGTATTAGAAGATACATTAGCCTTGCATAACTTGCAAGATTATTGTGATTAAACTGTTTCAAGGTAGGAATACGTTATTACCTTACTTAATCTTTTATGTGCTTATGAAGATTGATTAATTGTTTGAATTGGTATTGGAAAATGTTCAAGAGATTAGTTAATTTAATAACTATGTATGAGTAGTAGTTAGCAAATTACCGAGTTGCCGTGAATTTTTTCGTAACAACATGAACATGATTTTAGTAATTCTAAGTTAAGAAATGTATTAATCTAACACAATTATGTCATATTTATTAAAATCATCTTTTGAAATCAACTTTTATTTTTATTTTATTTTATTTTACTTAGTTAAATTTAGTTTTTAATCACTTTCTCAAAATCAAAATATTTTTCTTCACCAAAGTATTTTTAATTGCATTCATAAATAACTTCTTTTCAAAGTCCCTATGGATACGGCAAGTCGACATTTACTTGCCACTTTATTACTTGTTGCGATTGTGTACACTTGCATATTTCCATCGTTTCAAGTTTTTGGCGCCGTTACCGGGGACTGTTTTAAAAGTCATTATATGTGAATTTGTTAATTTTACATTTTGGTTTATTTTTCTGTTCAATTTGAACTTAATTAATTTTTCTATGTTTGTTTCAGGTGCTTATGAGTATTGATCGAATCATCGATCTACTCCCCGTAGACCCTAAGATTGAAAGAACTTTTCGACAGCAAAGAAGACAAGCAAGTTAGAGAAGGACCGAAAAGATCAAGTACGAAAATCCAAATCAAGGAAACGGAGGAAATCCTGCCCCAAATCGTATCCTTATTATTGATGATAAGGGTATAACTCTAAGATAGTATGTAACACCCCAAACTCGGCTTAGACGTTACGGCCGAATCTGGAAATGTTACAAAGGAGAATTTAAAATCCAACTTTATTGTATTGAAAACTTCGTATAGTTTATTACTAAAAGATCGTGCACATGCTGTAAAACTTATTATTATCATATTCATTAACGAACCCATCGATAATTTCTCTTTTAGAAAAAAAAATACTTTGCAACGAAAATTTTAGAAGTCGTTATATTTTGTGAACCGAGTTTGTACTTTCAAAACCTTTATTTGCGTGAAACCGTTATTTTTATAAAATTATTTTTTGTGCATCGTAGAAAACTTAATCAAAACCAAAACCAATAATAAAATCCAAAAGAAAACCAAAAGTTTGGAGAGTCCCAAAGTTACAAAACTCTCAAATAAACCAGAATTTAAATACAATTTTTTAAGTAATTGAAGTTTACGGATGTGTGGACACCTCTGAGCCTCCGTCGCACCGACCCGCCTAAGCCTGAGGATTACCTAAACATAACAGAAATACAGATGTGAGTTTTCAAAAACTCAGTGTGTAACTTAATAGAAACATACAGACATATAATCTTAGATTTCTCACATAGCAGAACAAATACAGACATAAATCCTTAACAAAATCAGAATATAACAGAATCATGTAGATATGCAAAGTCCTACCTCATCCTCTACACACCAACTCTGACCATCCCAACACACCACGTAGGGTATAAAACACCCACCTAGCCATACACACCACATAGTGTCTGTACGACACTTATCAGATTAAGTTGCAGCCATGCTACCAGTATATTGGTGAAATGTCACCTCACAGAATACTTCCTCCATATATACATATCCCACCCCGTACATAGATACATATAACAGATCAACAAATATATCAGAATTAACATGTCCCGCATGCTCAAATACAGATATTACATATGTTTATATAGAACAATCAAATCATACATATTGTACTTCATAATACTCAAACTAGTTTATTAGAACACTATATTTCATACATTAGGGTTTGTTTTACCCTTACCGACCCTACGTAAAGTCCACAATCGATCAAAATTACATGTGCAAACCTAGGGAAAAATTCTAAATTTTTGGGCCCACACGCCAAAATTGTCTCTTTTCATGTGGCCCACACACCCAAATCAGCCCAGGCCATGTGACCCACATGACCATACATTCACCCGTCACACTGCCATGTGTCGCACACGGCCGGGCACATGCCCATGTGGCATCGATAGACCAATTTTTTGGCTTTCGCTGAACATTATTTTTGTTACACACCTGGTTCGATTTTGATGCCACAATAATCTTGAGACCTTTAAAACTGAAAGACTGTATCCGAAACACCATTTTAGTAGTAAATTTAGGAATTAATCATGACTAAACCGAACTACGGACATGGGCTTACCACTAACGAACACCATGACCCCCGTGAATTAGGTAGTTGGAGCGAAATTCGCTACTTCACCACCTTCTCCTACGTAACCATTCACAAAATTAAACTCCCTAACTAAAACACCAACACCCTAATCCAAAAAAGGAAAGAGATCCAAACGAAACAAACTTATAGGCTTACCAAAACGAGCGAAGAACAAATGAAACGTTGATCCCCAACGACTAAAACGATCAATTCCTTGAACAGACTAAAGAGAAAACAACATAAAATATTGAAGAGAAAAAAGAAGGGGAAGAAGAAGAAAAGAAAAGAATAATGTCAGAATGTGAGGCGGAAAAAGGGAATTTTGGGAAGAAAAAGAAAAAATTAAATAAAAATAAAAATTAATTCAAACTAAAAATACGCAACTCTCTACTAACCCACTAACCAACGTATCCCACTAAAACCGATATTAAATTCTCATCCAACAACCTCAGAGTTTCAGTTCCACTAAACCTCTATCACACAACCGAAAAAAAAATTACAATCCACGCTCACATGAAATTTGAACACGAGACCTTAGGATAAGCTAACACCTTACCACTTGGACCAACAGGCTTATTCTGATATGAGTTAACTGAAAATATAACATAAGCCCACCCAATAGGAATAAGGCTATGATAAAAAATAACAGAATTTTCCAAAAATGGGACTTGAACCCAAGACCTCAAACACACACATAAATTACTTACTCACTCAAGTAGATACATATTTATCTCAGAATTCACAAAATCAAAATTAAATAATTCAGGGTGTTACATAGTATGCCGTGCCAGTGTTTCATGATCTTAATCCCTATATTAAGAGACCCAAATCGAGGCACAACAATTTGAGCTGAAGCCAGTCATGTTCCAGATACTTTAGATAGCGGGCCAATTCAGTGGAATGCCTACTGAAGATCCTCATATTCACTTAAGACTGTTTATGGAGGTGAGCATTTCTTTTAAGGTAGCCAGAGTACCCGAAAGATGTAATATGATTAAAGCTGTTCCCATATTCGATAAGGGACAGAGCTTGAGCCTAGTTGAACTCATTGCCACCAAATTCCATTTCCACATGGCAAGAGTTAGCAGAGAGATTCCTCATGAAGCATTTCCCGCCTAGCAAGAATGCTAAGTTGAGGAACGAGATCATTGCTTTCCAACAAATGGATGATGAGTCCTTGTATGAGGCATGGGAAAGGTACAAAGAAATATTACGAAAGTGCCCTCATCATGGAATCCCTCATTGCATCCAACTTGAGACATTTTATAAAGGTCTCAATGCTCACACAAGATGGTAGTGGACGCTTCTACTAATGGTGCTCTCCTTTCTAAGTCGTATAATGAGGCCTATGAAATCATTGAGAGAATTGCTAGCAACAATTATCAATGACCGACCAATCAAGCAAGGTCAACAAGATGTGAGTCATTGGAATACATGAAGTCGATCCACTCACTTCACTCGCATCTTAGGTATCTTCGTTTTCCTCAATGCTTAAAAATTTTACCTATAACAACTCATTTTCGATAAAATCGGAACAGTGGTTTCGGGACCACAGATCCGAGTCCAGAAAGAAAAATTATTATAATAAAATTTTATAATCTACGGTATGACAATAATATTGTGTGAAAATTTCGTAAAACAATTTTACCGACTACATGTTTAATTTGATAAAGGACCAAATTGCACAAAGTGCAAAACTTGCGTTCTAATAGCTAAAGGGGTTAAATAGCTATAGAACTTTAAATTGGAGGTCCTTACATGGTAATTAGACCATTAAAAATTCTTAGTTGATAAGGATGATGATTTATCCATGGAAAATAAACTAAAGAAAAGGATGAAATTGGAAAGATGAAAAATAAAAGGTGATAAATTAATTAAATAACAAAATATCATCATTTTATGTCATCTTCTTCCCTAAAATGCATGGAAACCCTATGAAAGAGAAAGAAAGCTTTCTTGGCTATTTAGGTAAGTATTCAAGTCCCCTTTTTAGTAATTTTTATATTGTTGAGATCGGGATAACATAATCTAGCTAATTTGGGGATCAATTTGTAAAGTTATCAAAGTATGAAAATTTTTCCATGGATGAATATGCTGAAATTTTGAAATTTATGGCAGAATATGAAAGGTCGTTGATAGGTAAACATCTTTTACAAAGTGATTTTTATGAAAACATGATTTAGGGACTAATTTGTAAAGTTGTGAAAATTTAAGAAAAAATCTGAATTTTATGAAATACATGTAACAGCCCAATTTAGGGGCTAGTCGGAACAGTGGTTTTGGAACCACTAATTCAAGGTCGGAGAGAATTATTTTAATGTTATTTTATGAGTTATAACATGATTATATAGGTGCATGAAAATTTTGGTGCTTTAATTTTAGCGATTTCATGCTTAATTTAAAAAAAAAGAACTAAATCGCATAAAGTGTGAAAGTTCTATTTTGCAAGATAAAGGTGTCAAATAGCTAAGGAATATTAATTGGAGGTCCCTAATGTGCAATTAGCCCTTGTTTAGGGTGGTGGCTGGCCATAAGGACAAAGAAAAGACTTTGTCAATTGGTTAGGTGAAAATTTGGTGACTAAATTGATTTTTTTTTATCATAAAATAAATAAAGGAAAGGTATCATCTTTTCTTCTTTTCTTCTCCACCAAAAATTAGTAGCAACTAGGGGGTTTGAGAGCTCAAAAATTTCAACAAGCTTTTCTCCTTGCAAGTAAGTGCTTTAATGGTCATTCTTTGTTAATTTTTGTACTTTTGGATCCCTTAAAGCTCAAGCTAGCTAAAGATAGGACTATTTTGCAAAGAGGTAGAAAGTTTAGGGTTTTCCATGTGATCAATTATGTTGTTTACTGCATTTTTATGGAAGAAAATAAGTCTTAATTCTTAGATAAATAACTTTTGTGAAAGGTGTTTCCATGAAAACACCTAAGAGGACTTCTTTGCAAAGGTTGTAAAATAGGTGTTAAATGTGTGAAATAATGAGTTTTGAGAGTTGCTATAAGAGAAATAAATGTTCACCTAGGCTCGTTAAAGGAAGAAATTTGATTAGAATTGATTTACGAGCCTAGGGGTAAAATAGTCATTTTGTGAAAGTCTAAGGGCAAAATGGTAATTTTACCAAAGTATGATTTTTGAAATGTATTAATTAATGCGATAATTAAATGAGCTAATTTGCTATTATAGACCAAGAAGAATGAGGAATTAACCTTGACCGAGGAAAAGGCAAGGTATCGGACTAGATCGGCAAATTGGCCTATTTTGAAATCGAGGTAAGTTTGTGTGTAATAAATTCAACATCATATTATTAAGTTTTAAATGATTGATATTAGTGATGTTGTATATTTTTTCTATGAAATTGAATAACGGTGTTGAATGAGAAAATGATGAAAATTTATGATGTTGAAGTCCCGGTTGGACTTTAAGAAATGAAAGGATATCATCATCGAAACATGAGATTTGCAAGGTCTCGTGTAAGACCTTGTCTAGGACATGGCCTCGGCACTGAATTGAGATCCCATATAAGACCATATCTAGGATATGGCATCGGCATCGAATATGAAAATTGTATAAGTCCATATCTGGGATATGGCATCGACAATCGATATGAGATCCCGTATAAGACCATATTCGGGATATGGCATCGGCATCTAGAGGTGACCCCATGTAAGACCATATCTGGGATATGGAATTGGTGACGTATTTATGTGAATGATGATGATTATGTATCTTCGAGTATCCCAAGTGATTCAATGGGGTAAATAGTTAAGCTTATAATAGAGATGAGATTAGTGCTAAAGCTATGTGATGAAGTGATACAAGTACATGTGAGTAATTCACGAGAAATATTTACTATATGTGACATGACATGTAAATGGGTAAGAGTAAGTTTGAGTAAGTTATGGCATTGTGCTTGAGACTTTGAGTTTTTATTCAATGCAATGGATTGATAACATTATGAGTCTTTATGTTGCTATTTATTTCATGCAAACTTAATAAGCTTTATGCTTACCCCTCTCAGTTCCCTTTTCCTTGTAGTATCGCCTAGCTAACTCAGGGATCGTACGATGTTGGAGTTTGGAATCACACTATCAATCTTTATTTAGTATAGCAAAGCTAGATTTATTTTGAGTATGATATGTATAGGACTTGGTCATTTTGTTATGTCATATATGTTAGCCAAAGTGATGGCTATTGATGTTATTCAATTCAGTTTGTAAATGGTCATTGGAAATTGACCAATACTTGACAAGTTGATAGATTCAATGATGATGAAATTCATGAAGTGCATGCTTGTGTGGGTGTTTTGATTTTGATCTCTTGGAAGTGCCTTATGGTAATGATATATGTTGAATTGATTTGGTATAAGTGTGGTTGCTTGTAAGGTGGCAAATGACTTGGTAGATAGCCTTACAATTGTCCACACGGGTAGACACACGGGCATGTGTCTAGGCCATGTGTGACACACGGTCAGCCCCATGGGCGTGTAGATAGGCCGTGTGTCCCCATGCATACTAGGTTGACAAGTCAGAATACCCAATAGTCAATACACGGGCTAAGACACGATCGTGTGTCTCAACTGTGTGGGAGACACAGCCTAAGACACGGGCATGTTCCCGAGCCGTGTGAAGTCTACACTTGAAATTAAGAATTTAATTCAACACATGGCCTAAGGACACGGGCGTGTGCCTTGGCTAGGTGACCTTATTGAGGTGATGACATCATAAACAGAATGCCAAGGTTTTCACACACAGGTAAAAACATGGGCGTGTCATGGTCGTGTGAGGAACACGGGCGTGTGTCAGGCCGTGTGAAAACCCCTGTAGGTTCGAATTAAAAAAAAATAAATCCACATGAGTGTGGAACATGGGCATGTGATATGCCACACGAGCGTATTCCTTCCTTCACATGGGCGTGTGGGCCTATTTTGTGTCAAATTTTTCTAAGTGTTCAAAAGTTTCCAGTTTGGTCCCGAATCATTCTGGGTGCAAGTTTAGGGTCTAATAGACCTATAATAAGGACTTATGGTCTCAAATGAAAATTTTTAATTTGAAATGAAGTTGTTAAGGATCAATATTGTATGATTGAGCGAGTTAGTACGGTAATGCCTCGTACCCGGTTCAGGTGTCTAATACGGGTAAGGGGTGTTACAATACAAAGGCTATAAATGTTCCATGTAAAATTTGGCTAGGCTTGGAACAAGGATTAAATTGCATGAATTTCATTTTTCGAGCCTAGGGATAAAATCGCCATTAATTAAAAGTTTAGGGGCAAAATGGTAATTTTGCCTAAGATGTGAATTGGACTGAATTGAGTTTAAATTGTATTAAATTGATGTTAAATTTACTCGTATAGTTCTAGACCAAATTCGGAATTAGAACGAGGAAAAGAGGAAAATGTCGGGTATGTGAATATTATATGTGTATATTTATATGTCGGAGGTAAGTTCGTGCAACTAAATTGTGTATATTTATATGTTTGAATTAGATGTTGTGTATGTGAATTGTATAAATATCATATATGTATGATATTAAAAACATATCCTACAAACCCCGATAAATGATAATGCTCGAATAATGATAAATGATAATGCTCAATAAATGATAAATGATAAATGATAAAAATGTTACTTTTATGTTTGAAATGGATGACGAATGTGTTTATTTGAATTATATGAATGATATAGATGAATGAAATAATCACATGTCTGATAAGGCCTAAAAAATGTTAAATTCTGTTTGAATAAATGAAAATCAATTGGATACGTGATTTTCCCTATGAATGAGGTCTTGCATTTGTTGCTGACGGGATTTAGCTCGGACGAGTAATCCTATTGACCTTATTACAGAAAGAATTTATCCTTGACTGGTAATCCTGATATAAGCCCTCTTGAGCATATGTTATAGATAGGATTTAGCCCGGACGGGTAATCCTGATTAAGCTCTTATGAGCATATGTTGGAAACAGGATTTAGCTTGGACAAGTAATCCTGTTATATGATATGTGGGTCGAGAGTGTGCTTTCTGATTAAGTGCCTTAATGGGTACCCTGAATATGAATTGATGAATCTGATTTGTACACCTCGAGTGTATTACTTATGTATCCATCAATATTTCAGATAAATTCAACGAGAAAAATCCTGAAATGAGAGGATATGAATAAGAAATGAGTTATTACACGTATCTGCCTGAAATACATGATAATTGATATATGGAAACATGAGATGATGATATTTGTACATGGATTTTATTTGATGAATATGTTCATCCTTGATTATAGATTTGTACAGCTTGAGTGTACTACTCGTATGACATTGATATTTCGAATGATATGAGTAAAGTTTTGACATGAAATAGTCTGAACTTGAGATGATTTATGATGAAAATATACTTGTAATATAAAGATATGATTTATACATATTTAATGAATATGTGAAGTGGAAAGCATATGTGTTCGGAAATCTGAGTTTCGTTGAGTCCATATATGTATCTCTTGATGTTATTATAGAATATATGACTAACAAGGGCAATGAGGATATGTGTAGGGCTTGAGATCAAATTGATTGAATGTGCCTTACATGTTTATCTTGAAAAAGAATAAATGGTAAGTTAAGTACCATGTTATACGAACTTACTAAGCATTATATGCTTAGTTTTATTTCCATGTTTTATAGTAAATCAGAAGCTCGTTGGATTGGAAGCTTGGCGGAGATCACTTACACTATCCATCAGTTCATTTTGGTATATATGGTAAGTCAGTTATGGTTATAATTGCATGTATAGGTTAAATTGGCCATATTGGCATGTAAATGATTATTGTAATCTAGCCATTGGAATGGCTAGTGATGATTATGTTTTGGTATATGCATTTATTAAGATTATTTTATGGTCATAACATAAGTATTTATTATTGATTGGTTGAGAAAGGTTAAACAAGCATGCTTATAAAAGATAAGATTAAAAGCATGAATGCATGTAATAATATATCATGTTAGATGAATAGAATTAACTTGGTTATGATGCTTGAATTGGTTGGTAAATGAATGAAATTTTGGTATAGGTCATTGGCCAAGTTTGGGTGAGAAATTAAGCTAGAAAATGGCTTTATTTTGTCCACACGGGTAGACACACACATGGACGTGTATCTTGACCGTGTGTGACACAGGACCATGCATAGGGGTGTGTAGTTTGGCTGTGTGTCCCCTGCATCTTAAAATTTGAGAAACAGAATGCTCAGAATTGAGCACACGAGCGTGTCTCTCAGCCGTGCGAGGTACTCGATCTAAAACACGGGCGTGTGACCTGACCGTGTGAAACTTGCACCTAATTTTTGAAAAATAAGTTGACCACACGGCTTAGCACATGGGCATGTGGCTGGCCGTGTGACCTAAGTTAGGGAGTTATACGGGGTAGGACACGGCCTGAAGCACGGGCATGTCAAAGGGTCACATGGGCGTGTCCCTTGTCCACACGGGCATGTGTACCCAGTACCAAGGAAAAAAATGAAATTTTGTGAAAAATTCTCTAAGTTCTTGATTTAGTCTCGACTCAATTTTAATACTCATATTGGGCCTCAGGGTCCATTTAAGGGACGTTATAAAAAAATCTCAGAAAATGAATAGTAATTGAAATGAATTATTTGTAAATGTTTTAAAAATTTTAGTAATGCTCTGTAACCTTGTTTCGACGACGGGCATGGGTTAGGAGTGTTACATCACCACTTATGGGTTTAATAGTTTTCCAGCTCAACCACCCAATCAATTTGAAAATATAGCCTGTGTTTATTATGGGGAAGACAATTTGTTCAAAGAATGTCCATCAAACCCAGAATCCTTGTATTACATGGGTAATTAGAACCAGAACCGAGGAAGGTAAGGACTACAATCCAATTTTTATAACCCATCATGGCGAAACCACCCAAACCTTTCTTGGAGTAACCAAGGGGCTAAAACTAGTAACACTTATGCCCAACCTAGACAGACCCAACCACATGTTTTTACCCAACAAGTTCAGAAACCAACTCAAGTTGAACCTTCCATGTAACACCCATAACCCGTAACCGTCGCTGGAATTGGGTTAAAAGGCATTACCTAACAATTCAGAACATTCAATATCATTCCACATCCAAACATAGCAGTTCACATTCAATTAGTCCCTTGATGAGGTCTACGATACAAAAATTTCGAAATTCAAACATTTTTTAAAGTTACAGAGGTCATACGCCTGTGTGGGCAGGCTGTGTGCCTCCCACGGCCTCAGACACGCCCGTGTGTTTAAGCCGTTTCAAAATAGGGCATACATTTTGACTTGTCCACACGACCGTGGACACGCCCGTGTGCCTCACCCGTGGTTGCTACTGACTTGCATCACATGGCCAATCACATGCCCGTGTGTCCAGCCCATGGTCGAAACTGACTTGATCCACACAGCCAGTCACATGCCCGTGTGTCTAGCCTGTGTTCGAGTCTGACTTGTTTTGAATCACAACCACGAGGGACACGGTCGAGCCACAAGGCTGTGTGCTCAACCGTGTGGGCAATTATAGGCCATTTTCAAGGCCAAACTTGCCTCCGACACATTGAATCACCTGCAAGCACACACCAATACAATTTCATACTTTAATTGGCATTCAAACACACCAAATCAGAATCAATTTAAACTCATAACAACATCATTCAAGTTCCTATACAAATCCACCAAAATATACCAATCCAAACTATTAGCTACACAACCAAAATCATGTAATCTTTCAAACATTCATTTCTTATTAATCTTAACATAAGTCATACCATTTTCAACCTCACCATTTCATACCATATTCATCATTTATATAGCTTACACATAATAACCAAAATCATCTAACTTCCAAGCCATGTCACATGGCAAGGTCCAACATCTCAAAATACACCATATATAGCCTATACATGCCATATACCAAATATGAAAGTACCGAAATAGATAGTCGATAGTGTGATTGAGTCGTTGATGATCCTCCGATCCGAGCTAGCTTTACTAACACTGTAAAACAGAGAAACACATCACACAATAAGCTTTTAAAGCATAGTAAGTTCGTAACATAATGCATTCAATTTAATAAATCAAATACATTATACAAAGTGAATCCATCACATAGATCAACTCTCAAATGTTCACACCATATCATCCATGGCTAGTATACTCACTCAACCATTCATAAATCCATACACAATTTCATCAACCACAAAGGTTCAATACATACCTTAGCCAACACATAGTTATTCACTATCCATGCTAATATATACTCGATATTGCATTTCGATCAACCCTTGTTATTCATTTGGTTTAATCGCACACTAAGTGCCAATTTCGTAGCCGAAGCATAATTGCCATCGTACACTTAGTGCCTGTACTTTAAACCGAACTTATCTCGGTATCACACACACAGTGCCAAATCAATAAGCCGAAGCTTCTATTGTTTCTCACACACAATGCTAATCATCTTTGTCTCGTTTCTAATTTCGCACACTTAGTGCCTCATTACTCGATTTCATATGTAATACATTTATATTTCATTAACTATACATTCATTCAATTCTCATCACCTAGATATAAATTTAACAACTTGTATTGTATCTGAACTTACCTCGGACGTCGAAATACCGAGACTTGTCAATCAATCAAGTACTTTATCTTTGCCTCGATCTCGATCCGAATCTCTCCTTTCTTGGTCTATACATATTCAAATTTAATTCATTCAATCACCAACTCATTCAATTTAGTCCAAACACACATATTTAGGGCATTTTACAAAATAGCCCTCACATTTTCACATTTTAACACTTTAGTCCCTAATTCACAAAATCCCAAAATTCATAAAATTTTACTACACCATGCTTAGGCCGAGTTCTCCTTAGTCTCATACAAGCCCAAATATTTCATTTATTCCACATTTTAGTCCCTCAAAATATTATTTTCACAATTTACTCAATTTCACCAAAAATTAAAAGACAAAACATGTTAATCTTTAACATATCTTTCATATTTCATCATCAACTATCACAAAACTCGTGTTCACCAATGGCATATTTCAAATTCATCATCAATTCACAAATTTGAAGCATGGGTTTTGAAGAGCACTAAGCAACGATTACAAAAACGTAGAAATTATCAGAAACCGAGTCAAAAACTTACCTAAATCGAGCTAAGCCCTGCTGAATATAACAAAGCTTCAAACTCTCTTCTTTGGTTCTTATTTTCGGTGGAAGATGGAGAATAATAGCCACTTTCATGTTTTAATTTGAAATATTATCACCTATATTAACATTATTATTGTTTTACCTATTTAACCTTTACTAAATAATACATAAAACATATATTATAAGGTTAATTTAGTCCATTGCCGTCCACTACCTTAATTAATGTCCAAATTGCAACATAAGGCCTCCATATTAAAAAGACAACAACAATTAGACACTTTATAAATTAGCACACAGCTTTTGTATTTTATGCGATTAAGTCCTTTTTCATAATTCGACACACGGACAATAAAATTTTCACACAAAACTTTCACACATGCTCAATCACATATCATAAACACAAAAAGTAATATTAAAATATTTTTCCGACCTCAGATTTGTGGTCTCGAAACCACTGTTCTGACTAGGGTCTAAACCGGGTTGTTACAACTCTCCCCCTTAAGGATTTTTTCCCCGAAAATCTTACCAGTGAATAAGTTCGAATATTGCTCTCTCATAACATCTTCAAGCCCCCACGTAGCCTCTTCAACTCCGTGTTTATGACATAACACTTTCACTAAAGAAATTTTCTTGTTTCTCAACTCTTTGATCTCACGAGCCAAAATTCGAATTGGTTCTTCACTATACGACAAATTTAATTGAACCTCAACCTTAGTAGGAGCAATTACATGCGAAGGATCAGATCTGTATCGTCGAAGCATCGATACGTGAAACACATTATGAATCTTTTCTAACTGTGGTGGCAACAACAATCTATAAGCAACCGTCCCAATTCTTTCGATGATCTCATACAGTCTGATAAATCTCGAACTCAGCTTGCTTTTTCGGCCAAATCAAAGTATTTTCTTCCACGGAGACACTTTCAAAAATACTTTGTCACCAACCTCAAATTCAATATCTTTCCATTTCAAGTCTGGATAAGACTTCTGACGATCTGAAGCTGCTTTCAAACTTTCATGAATCACTTTCACCTTCTGCTCGATCTCTTTTATTAAATCAACTTCGTGAATCTTATTCTCACTCTGCTCAGTCCAATACAATGGAGTTCGACATTTTTGACCGTAAAAAGCCTCATACGGTGCCATTTTGATACTAGATTGAAAACTATTATTGTACGCAAACTCAATCAACAGTAAATGCTTTTCCCACGTACTTTCAAACTCAAGAATGCAAAATCTCAACATATCCTCAAGAATTTGAATGATCCGCTCGGATTGACCATCCGTTTGCAGATGAAATGCGGTACTGAAATGCAGCTTTGTTCCTAAAGCCTATTGCAATTTCTTCCAAAATCGCAAGGTAAATCTCGGATCCCTGTCAGATACAATAGATAATGGTACCCCGTGCAATCTCATAATCTCATTGATATACAGTTCAACTAATTTATCAAGTGAATAATCTGTTCTCACTGGAAAGAAATGAGCTGATTTCGTCAATCTGTCAACTATCACCCAGATTGCATCTTCTTTCCTAGAGATAAAGGTAATCCCAACACAAAGTCCATCGTGATTCTCTTCCATTTCCACTCAGGAATCATAATCGGCTGTAACAAACCGGATGGAACTTGATGTTCAACTTTAACTTGCTGACAAACCAAGCATCTCGAAACAAATTCTGAGATATCTCATTTCATACCATGCCACCAATAAAACTGTTTCAGATCATTATACATTTTTGCACTCCCCGGGTGAATAGCCAAATGACTATTGTGAGCTTCGTTCAAAATCATCTTAATCAACTCTGAATTTCTTAGAACACAAATCCTATCTCTGAATCTCAAACAATCATCGTTATCAATTCAAAATTCTGAATCAAAATTTAAACCACATTGAGCTCCTTTTGTCATCATCTCATCATCACTTTTCTGTGTATCACAAATTTGACGTACGAATATCGGCCTGACTTTCAACTCAGCCAAAACCGAACCATCATCACATAGATCTATCTGAGTACTCATAGCTCGCAAAGCACATAAAGACTTTCGACTCAAAGCATCAGCAACTACATTAGCTTTACCCGGATGATAATCAATCACAAGCTCGTAATCTTTCAACAATTCTAATCATCTTCTCTGTCGTAAATTCAATTCTTTCTGAGTCATCAAGTACTTCAAGCTCTTGTGATTAGTATAAATATGGAATTTCTCACCAAATAGGTAGTGACGCCAAATCTTCAATGTAAACACAATCGCGGCTAATTCAAGATCGTGTGTCAGATAGTTCTTTTTATGCGGTTTTAATTGCCTCGAAGCATAAGCGATGACTTTGCCTTCTTGCATCAACACACAACCTAAACCATTCAACGATGCATCACTGTAAACTATGAATTCTTTACCCAATTTAGGTTGAACTAAACACAAGCTCCTCTGTCAACAATGCTTTCAATTGTTCAAAACTCTGCTGGCACTTTTCTGACCACTCGAATTTAACATCTTTCTGTAGCAACTTCGTCAACGAAATCGCAATCATCGAGAAACCTTTCACAAACCGCCTTTAATATCCCGCTAGTCCCAGAAAACTATGGACTTCAGACACATTCCTCGGAGGCTTTGATTCTAAAATTGCTGAAATCTTACTCGGATCAACTCGTATTCCCGCAGCTGATACAATATGCCCTAGAAAACCAACCTCACGCAGCCAAAACTCACATTTGCTAAACTTTGCATACAATTGCTTCTCGCGCAGAGTCTATAACACAATTTTCAAATGCTCGGCATGTTGAGTCTCATCACAGGAATAAATCAAAATATCATCAATAAACACCACAAAAAAGCGATCTAAGTACGGTCGGAATAATCGATTCATCAAATCCATAAACAGTGCAGGAGCATTTGTTAGTCCAAATGGCATAAGAAAGAATTCATAATGTCCATACCTCGTTCTGAAAGCAGTATTCGGTACATCTGATTCTTTGACTCTCAACTGATAATAGCCCGATCTCAAATCTATTTTTGAAAACACTGTAGCTCCGTTCAGCTGATCAAACAAATCATCAATACGTGGCAAGGGATACTTATTCTTTATCGTTACTTTGTTCAACTGTCGGTAATCAATACACATCCTCATAGAGCCATCTTTCTTTTTTACAAACAACAGAGGAGTACCCCAAGGCGAGAAACTCGGTCGTGCAAATCCTCTATCAGTTAACTCTTGCAACTGAGACTTTAGTTATTTCAATTCTGTTGGTGCCATTCTAGACGGAGCTATTGGGATAGGAGTCGTCCCCGACACTAAATCAATACCAAACTCAACTTCTTGAATTGGAGGTAATCTCGGTAGTTCTTCAGGAAACACATTTGGGAACTTACATACTACAGGTACAGATTCAAATTTCTTTTCAGTTACTTTTGTATCTATCACATGTGCGAGATAAGCTTCACAACCCTTTTTTCACATAATTCAGAGCTTTCATCGAATATATAACAGTCGGTAACCCACTCAAATCACTGGATTCAATGCGAACTATCTCACCATTCTGATTTCTCAAATCAATTCTCTTTCATTTATAATTCACAATGGCATTATGCAAAGTGAGCCAATCCATACCCAAAATGATATCAAATTCATCAAATGGTAACAACATCAAATTAATCAAAAAGCAAATATCCTGAAACATCAACGGATAGTTCTTGCACACTTTATCAACCAAGACACACTTGCCTAAGGGGTTCGACACACTAATCACAATTTCAGTAGACTCAACAAGTAGAGTCTTACTTGATACTAAATTCATACACACATAGGAATGAGTAGAACTTGGATCTATCAATGTAATCACATCAGTATCAAATAGAGTAAAAGTACCAGTAATGATGTTTAGAGATGACGCTTCTTCTCGTGCGCGTATAGCATAGGCTCAGGCAGGTGCTCTAGCCGCAGATCTCACAGTTGTATCCATCATCCCTTTCTGACTACCACACACATTTCTAGTGTTTCTGAGAGGTCTACCTGTAGCGGTCATATTATTCGGTCTCGCACTCTGAACATTGTCTTTTTAAGCTAACTCTGGCCAATCTCGAATGAAATGATCTTGGGATCCACACTTGTCTAGCATTCTCCAACGTGCCATCTTCCACATTATCTACACTTAGGCTTGTTGCTTTTGACACTTCCAACGCTTGATTCGAACAGAACTTGATTTCTTGGACCAACACTTTGTCTTGCACGATCTCTACCCGAATGTCCAAATGAAGCATTCAAACGATTGCTTGCATATTTAAATTTCTTCGTCGAAGGTTGGGACGACTTACTCATCAATCTTTTTCTATCATCTCTAGCATCAAAATCTGCTTTCTTCTTTTCTTTGCTAAGCTCCTAGGCTTTGCAAGCTCGTTCAACCAAAACAGCAAATTCATTCATGTCAAGTATTCCAACCAGCAATTTAATATCTTCTTTCAGCCCTTCAATGAAACATTTACTCATAGTAGCTTCGGTTGAATCATAGTCCCACGCGTATTGAATTAATCTCACAAATTCTCTCTCATACTCAGTAACTGACATACGGCCCTGTTTCAACTCAAGAAATTCTTTACATTTCTGATCTATGAATCGTTGACTGATATACTTCTTCCTGAATTAAGCTTGAAAGAAATCCCAGGTAATCCTATCTCTTAGAACCAGTAATATCAACATTTTCCACCAATTATATGCCGTATCTCTCAACAAGGAAACTAATGCATTCATCAGGAGTCAATGACATCTCACCAAACACTCGAATGGTATTCTCAAGCCAGAACTCAGCTTGTTTGGCATTATCATCAACTGTGGCCCTAAACTCTTCGGCCCCATACTTTCGGATTTTATCTATGGGAGGTTTATTCAATCGGATCGGAACTATCACCTGTGGCATAAGAGGTACTTGTGGGGGCACCGAATTCGTTTGAATGAACTCCAAAAACCATTCCCTCATCATTAGGAAGAAGGCTTGCTTAGCCTTTTGATAAACCATAATTTACAAATATTTTAACCCCATGCTTGGCTTAATTTTGGATGAATATTCATTAGATTTAATGAATTAGATGCTCCTAATCCTTTAAATTTCATGTTTTATACTCAGGAGGGCTTAGGAGTCGAAAAGAACAAGAAACAGGCCAAAAAGGGACAAAATGGGCCTACATCAGAAATCACACAGCCTGGACTATCGGCCACGGGCAGATCACACGGCCGTGTGTGGCAAGCAAAATCGACCATG
The DNA here is from genome assembly GCA_005393395.2 of Gossypium australe. Lineage (NCBI taxonomy): Eukaryota > Viridiplantae > Streptophyta > Magnoliopsida > Malvales > Malvaceae > Gossypium > Gossypium australe. Next base: position 44,704,148 of record CM016619.1, read on the forward strand.
GCCGAAGGAGTCCACCACGGGCGTGTCCCTGCCGAAACTAGGATGAATTCTATTCGGAATAGAATACTTGGGGGCCAAGAAAGGCATCTCGAAGCCTATATAAACACCCTAGAGGGAACCTAAAGGGGGAGGTCGACAGGACGTCGAATAGACACCGAGTAGAAGGAGAAAATACTCTAAGACAGCCATCGGTTGTTTTTAGTCTTGAAAGAGATATTAACATAAATCAGGGATTTCTACGGATTAAGTCAAGTGAATAAATCGCATTAATCAAAAGTAATAAGTGAAGTCTAGGTGGATTCTTCCTTAGGTATTTCCTATCTCATATAAGTTGTCCAAAACTATTTTCCCAATTCACTCTCTGTCACGTTCATAGTCATTAGTTAAATTAGTTAGTTAATTTTTAGATTAGAAATAAATCCCTTTAATTATTAGGCTGGATAATAAATAGATAGTAATTACTAGTACTCTTGGTCCTTGAGGATACCATATTCCGAACTCACCACAACTATACTACTATCGATAGGTGCGCTTGCCTTTGTCGAAATAATAGTTAGTTTCGAGCCCATCAAGTTTTTGGCGCCGTTGCCGGGGACTAAGATATTAGGAACACTAAATTTTTATTACCTAAGCCATTCTTACTTTTAATTGCAATTTATTTATTTATTTATTTTTAGTTCACTAACGTTTCCTTTTCTTTGCTTCTAGCAGGAACTTTTAGTTTATTACTAGAAGGAACCCGTCAGGACCATTACTTTTTGACAGTGATATAGAAGGTACCATTTGCAGAAATCGTAAGGAAATAAGGTGAAGCCTACAATACATAGAAGAAGAGCAAGAGGACGATACCAACACTACTAAAGAGATGGCTGATAATAATCCGCTACCTCCTGTGGTTGCCGCAAATTTGGTGAATCAAAATCCTACTCCTCTATGTATGATTATGCTAAACCTAATTTAATGGGAACTGAATCAAGTATTGTTAGACCTGCTGTTGCTACAAATAATTTTGAACTGAAACCTAACACTATTCAAATGATTCAGCAATTTGTTCAGTTTGATGGTTTGCAAGATGAAGATCCAAACAATCACTTGGCTAATTTCTTGAGTTTTGCGACACTTTCAAGATTAATGGCGTTTATGATGATGACATTCGCCTTCGGTTGTTTCCCTTTTCATTGAGAAACAAAGCTAAACAGTGGTTGAACTTGTTACCACGAGGATCAATCACTACATGGGAACAAATGACCGAAAAATTTTTGTTAAAATATTTTCTGCCGGCTAAAACGGCTAAGTTGAGGAATGATATCTCTTCTTTTGTACAAATGGATTTAGAGACACTTTACGATGCATGGGAGAGATACAAGGATTTATTAAGAAGGTGCCCTCACCATGGGTTACCTTTGTGGCTACAAGTTCAAACCTTTTACAACGGTGTGAACCCCTCAACTAGGCAATTGATTGATTTAGCCACCGGTGGAACCCTAAATAACAAAACCCCTGAAGCAGCTTATGAGTTTATAGAAGAGATGTCACTAAATAACTATCAGTGGCAAGTTACGAGGACAAAGCCAATAAAAGTCGCCAGTGTTTTCAACCTCGACGCAGTAACCATGCTATCAAACCAAGTAGAACTTTTAAGTAAAAAGATTGATGGTTTATGTGGTTATTCATAGGTACATCCAGTAATGCAGTGCAATACAAATGGAGGAGAGACAAACAATACAGAATATCTATCCTACAACCCTGGAATAGAAAGCAAATAGATGAACTATATGGGTAACAATTCTAGACCTCAAAATAACCCTTATAGTAACACTTACAATCCAGGTTGGAGGAACCATCCTAACTTCTCATGGGGCGGTCAAGGAAATTAGAGACAACATCCCCCTCCAGGCTTCCAATAGCAACCTTACCCACAAGAGAAAAAGCCGAACCTTGATGAGATGCTAACAAAATTTATCACGGTGTTAGAAACCCGTTTCCAAAACACTGAAACAACACTGAAAAACCAGAAGGCATCGATTCAAGGGCTCGAGAACCAATTAGGTCAGCTTGCTAAGTTGATTACAGAACAACCACAAGGTAGCTCGACGAGCAACACTGAAACTAACCCAAAGGAGCAAATTCATGCCATTACCTCTCACGATAGTGAAGGGTTAGATGAGCCAAAATTGAGGCAAGAGAATGTGGTAGAGGAAGGTAAGGTTGAGGTAAGCCATTATAAACCAAAACCAGTAATTACAGAGTACAACCTCATGTGCCATACCCCAATGCGATGAAGAAAGACCGCACAGACGAACAATTTGGTAAATTTCTTAAAACTTCTAAAGAAATTACATATTAACTTACCGTTTCTTGAAGCTCTTTCGCAGATGCCCAATTCACAAAAATTTTTAAAAGAGCTGTTGACAAACAAACGGAGGTTATACAAGGCATCGCATGTGGAGCTAAATGCAGTGTGCTCACCAATCTTACAAAATAGACTACCACAAAAGTTCAAAGATCCAAGGAGTTTTACGATTCCTTATTTAATTGGTAGTTTATCTTTTAATAATGCTTTAGCTGATTTAGGGGCAAGCATCAATGTTATGCCTTATAAAATGTTTAAACAGCTAGGTCCTGGGAAACCCAAACAAACTAGGATGAGCATCTAATTAGCTGATAAAACCATTAGAGTTCCTAGGGGAATAATTGATGATGTATAGTGAAAATTGACAAATTCATATTCCTAGTAGACTTTGTTGTTTTAGATATGAATGAGGATAATGATGTTCCTTTAATATTAGGACGGCCCTTTTTAGCAACTGCTAGGACCATTATCTATGTTGATACAGGGGAAGTAACACTTCATGTAGGTGATGACATGATTAAACTCAAAGCACGTGATTGTGACAGAATATCTAAAGATTAAGAGAATACAAGTCCTGTTAATATAAATAAACTTAACGTACAATCTTCTTTGCAGGAAATCTCTCAGGAAAAGATAACAAAGCTAGGATCTAGTGTTCATACTGAGAAACAACTGTTCATGAGGAACGAAGGCTTCAATCGATGATCTAAACGAGTAAAAGACGCATTTCAAGGAGAAACCAAGAACACACGAAGCAAAACCGAGGCAACTCCATGGGACATACCAATTTCAGATCGGGGATCAGGTATTGTTGGATAAGACAGACCCTCGAATAACCACTTCAGACCTTAATACAAACGAAGAGATCCCTTTCACGATACTCAATGTCTTCCTATACAGAGTAGTCGAGGTAATTAATCCTACATTCGGTACTTTTAAGGTAAACGCCACTCAACTCAAACTATATAGTGATCATAGAACTAATAGCGGGGGAGAGGAGTTTCAAATCCTCAAACCACCATGATTATGTGAATGAAAGGTAATTCTAGCTTAAGACTTTAAACGAGCGCAGGTTTCTCTATCCACACGACCTTGCACACGGGCGTGGTCGTGGCCGTGTAGACACTACGAAAAGATACATGGGCGTGGCAGAGACTGTACGAACCATGGACAAAAGTTTTCCCCAAATCACGGGTCGCGATACAATGCCACGATCGTGCGATACAGCCATGGTAGACACTGAGAAAGTCACACAGGTATGAGACACGCCCGTGCTTTAAGGCCGTGGCCGACACCGATCAAACAGCATGGGCGTGGAAACATCTACATGACCGTAGGAGAAACGAACAAAGCACAGCACTGCCGTGCGACACGGCCTTGTAACCTAACACGCTGAGGGAACACAGACGAGGGCAGTTGATTTCTATTTAAACCACCTTTTTCTGCTCACTTTCTTCCCCAAACCCTTTTCTTCCCAACCCTAGCCACCAGAGATTTTCTCCCTTTTTCACCATCCTTGCCACCGTCAATCAATGCCTAAAGGCAAGACCAACACCACCATTCTCATGTCGAATCAGCGAATGGACCCTAGCAAAGTCTCCCCGTGCGAGACAGATCTACATAAATTCATGTCGGCCGCTTCATTTATTCGACAGGACAAGGACCTTTGACTCTATTTATTTTTTCTTTTTCTATTATTTTCATTTTTAAATTCTCTCCCTTTATCTTTCTTGTCTCTAATTTATATTATTATATTTTGATTTCTTTAATCTAGGTTCAAAAGGCTGTTAGAGGATGACCACAACCCCACAGGAGTATCCACCTCCGCGTTCATCTATGCCTACTTTAACGTTTCTTTTCTTTGACTCCATCCAAAATTTAGGAAGTTCACTTCTCTCCTTATCTTATGATTTTATATATTGTAGATATCTATCTTTGTACATTGAGGACAATGTACGTCTTAAGTGTGTGGAGGTGTCAACAATATTGAATTATATCTTGTTCTTAAGTAACTTTCTCATATTTACTATTAGAATGAAACTTCTATTGATTTATGATTTTCATTGATATGTTTCGAATTAAGTCATAGAAAATTGTGCATTGGTGTTTTAAACTTTAAGATATTAGACAATCAAGCATGATAAGTCTATTTTCAGAATTAAAATTTATTAGGTTGTTTCTCTAATCTTAAATATTACTTTGAAGTTTGAAATTTACAAGGTTAACATCAAAAACCATAATTTTTGTAAGATTTTGAGCCTTTTAGAGCATATATATTTCTTGCTCACTTTATTGATTATGAGTGTGTCAACATTGATCTGTTATTCTAGAACCTGCTTCAATTATACATGTCGAGACCACATTTTTTTGATTTGATATACCGAGATGATAAAGGCACCTAGGATCTAACCTAGTTATCCCAAAAAGCCTACATCCATAATTAACCCCCAGTGAACCCCTTTTTAGCCTAATAAACCATTTCTTGACTCACCCATTAATATTAATCCAAAACCAAATTTTTAATTCCCCTAATCTTTTGACGTCCCTTTTTGTCGAGATTTGAATTGAGCAGTTGCCAAACTATGTTCTCTATTTTAGTTGTTAAAGTTCTTTCTTATCAGTGTATGTTTAAAAAAAAATAGAAAAGCCGAAGATTTATTCATTATTAGTGTGTATGAGCTGAAACTGTTAACTCCATATCGGTAGGAAAAAACTCGCATTAATTAGTTATAAGTTTTCAACACTCTAATTCAGCCTTTATCCACACCTTTAACCCCAGCCCCATTACAACCCTTTTAAGACCTTTTGATTTGTGTACCATCTCATTTTATAGTGGTGAAGATTTGATTTTCATGCAAGCCTATTGGCTTAACTCTTCATGTTTGACTTTTGAGTACTTAATTTGAACCTTAAAACACCTTGAGTGATTTGAGTGAATCTTTAGCGAGAATGCCAATTCTTGTCAGTTTTGAATCAGAGGTAATTATTTAGATAAGGGGATATACCTATGTTTTCGTGCTATAAAAAATTATGACTTAGATTGTTTGAATCTTTAGGACTCTTTTGGCTAAATTATCAATGTATAAATTATCTATGAATTATGATGAAACATTATTAATGAGGATTATGAATCAAGGAAGTTAATTTTAATTGTGACTTAAGGATTTTGCTTGAGGACAAGCAGAAGCTTAAGTGTGGGGATATTTGATAAACCATAATTTACACATATTTTAACCCCATGCTTGGCTTAATTTTGGATGAATATTGATTAGATTTAATGAATTAGATGCTCCTAATCCTTTAAATTTCATGTTTTATACTCAGGAGGGCTTCAGAGTCGAAAAGAACGAGAAACGGGCCAAAAAGGGACAAAATAGGCCTACATTAGAAATCACACGGCTTGGACTATCGACTACAGGCATATCACATGGCCGTTTGTGGTGAGCAGAATCGACAACGGCCGAAGGAGTCCACCACGGGCGTGTCACACGGGCGTGTCCCTGCCAAAACTAGGATGAATTCTATTCGTAATAGGATACTTGAGGTGAAACACCCCAAACCCGGCCCACGAGCCTCGACCAGATTTGGTATGTTCCTTAGGAAAAACGGGTTCAAATTCTTTTATTACTTAGGAAAAACTTGTGTGTTTTGAAAGAAAAATTGTTTTGGGTTGGGCTTGAATTGAAAACAAGTTTATTTTATTAAAAATCTTTTGCTTAAGTGACAAAACATTTAGAGTTAAATTTAAAATAAATTTACGTAATCTTTTAATTGATAATAGATTCATAACAAAATAAATAATAAAAATAAAGTAGTCCAACTATGGCCTTATTACATCAAAATAATTCCCAAAATTTATATTCAAATACTTAAAATAAAATAGTCCAAATAAAAATGAATTTCTTGCTGAGCATGGCCATCCCTAAGCTTCTGCCGGCCCGGTCCATCACTGATCGTCACCTGGAAGAAAATATTCCCCAACGGGGTGAGTCAAACAGACTCAATGTGTAACCAACACTAAAATTTAATAATTCAGGCATACATTATCATACAAGTTCATATAACAGATAGAAAATAATGATGCAACCTGAACCCAAACCTAGATGCCGTCCGTTACACATCACCCGTACCAACCTGCACACCGTGGGGACTACTAAGTCAACCCTCCATCCGCTACACACCATCGAAGGCAGTCGCTGCAGTCGACGTGCTCATCGCCCTTATAAAATTCGTGGCATAGCCACCAGATACATATTTTGTGTCATGAGACACCATATTCAGATATCTTGGTCTTAGGTCACCACATTCAGATTTCGTGGTCTTAGGTCACTACATTCACTTCCCCTTTTCATAATATCCCACATGCCCCCATATATCATACACATTATGCAACATCATGCCTTAATTCACATTCTTATCACTTTTCACATGTTATATCTAACATATATTCATAATCCTAGTAGGAGTAGGAAACGTACCTGAGTACTTTTGTACCATAGCATGGTACCTTAGCCATATTCACATTCTTATAAACATGCATATATTAATTATTGCCATAAATCTTATTAAAAGGTAGTGTGAGGTACACACCTGATTAGCTTAGCAGTTCTCTTAAATCCCGAAAAGCTTGATTTAATGCCTTAGATCTCAATTCCTACATTCGGCCAACCTTAATATGTTAGCATAAAGCCTATTCAGCTATAAAACCAAATCCTAGTAGGATTTGTACACTTAAAACCTACCTTGCTGCCGATTTCACTGCTAACCAAATCCCGAAAAATTTGTGCTATACCTTCCTTCAATCGGCCAACACTGAATCAATTAACTTGGTTAGTTTTTGGCTTTTGAACATTTAAGGAACAGATCTAAATACTAATCTAGGCCTTAGCCGAATATACATAGGTGCTTACCTTCCAAATCTTAAATTCCGAATTGGATCCTTGCTTCCTTAATGCTGTCGAAAACCCTATAGACACATGTTAGAGTTTAATCTAACATCAACACACTATAGAATGGCCTATGGCCGCAACTTATATTCGCTTACCTTGAATGTTGAAATCCCGGAGAACTCTTCCTTCTCTAGTCGACACCACCTAAATCCCAAAATTCCCTTCCATAGTTTCGGCAAAAATACAATATGAGGGATTAGTCCCTAAATTTTCGACAGGCTTAAAAAGAAAAAGAATGGAAACCGAGTCTAGATCTTACCCTTATTTGGAGAAATCGACAATCTCCCTCCTGACACCACTTTAGAGTTTCGGCTATAGACTAAGTGAATATTTGACAGATTTCGGCTTTTGATCAAGTGAAGGAATCGGCTTTAACAAAGATGAAAAGAGAGGGTTGTGAGCTTTGGGAGAATCGGCTAGGGGCTATGGTTATTTTTGGCATTGGCAAGAATGAAAGAAAAAAGAGAGAGTTTGCTAGAGGATTTTCGGCAAAGACTTAGAAAAGATGGAAGAATGGCCTTAGCCTCTTCCTAAGCCGAAATTATCACCTAAAAGAATCCCCTATTCGGCCAACACTAGCCAATTCCTAGCTTTTCTCTTATCTCTTTATTAAAAATTAATAACCCTCTATTATCTCTTTTTTATCCATCAAAATAAAAAGAAATAAATCCACATATATCACACCCCTTTTTGTTGAATTTTAATAAGGGTAGAACTCCTCTTCTAGGTGCCTTGAAGCCGTCCATTACCTCCTCCTTGTGCCGCAAAATAAAAGCTTCATTTTGCTTCTTAAGTGACTCGAACCTAGGCTCCTTCCCCCTTGAGTGTGGCGTCACTTACTGGGCTTTAAGTGGTGCCTCCTTGCCACTTTTCCAAGCCCATTCTTGTGTCAAATTTCTTCTATTAATTTTCTTAAGGCCATCTTGCCTTAGTTTCCTCTTTTTAAACTTTAAAGCTTAACATTTCCTTACATTTCCAAGTTTCCAAAAATGTTCATAATCCATTCATAACACATAAGACATGCCATTTCGTATAACTAAATCAACAATGCATAGGCCCATTTTCAGGATGTTACAGTTCTACCCCCCTTAAAATAATTTCGTCCTCGAAATTACCTGACTGAAATAGGTGAGGGTATTGCTGTCGCATTGCCTCCTCTGGCTCCCACGAAGCTTCCTCTGATCCATGATTTCTCCATAATACTTTGACTAGAGGAATTGACTTCCTCCGTAATACTTTCACATCCCGTTCTAGGATCTGAATCAGCTCTTCCTCGTAGGACAAATCCGGCCTTATCTCCACTTCTTCAACTGGAACCACATGAGATGGATCCGAATGATAACGACGTAGCATGGATACGTGGAATACGTCGTGCATCTGCTTCAACTCCGGTGGCAACTCCAACTGATACGCCACTGGTCCAATTCGCTTTAACACTCGATAGGGCCCTATGAACCTTGGGCTTAACTTCCCTTTCCGACCAAATCTCATCACCTTCTTCCAAGGCGAAACCTTAAGGAATACTTGGTCTCCCACATCAAATTCTATTTTCTTCCGTTTGAGATCCGCATACGACTTTTGTCTATCGGAAGCTTCCTTCAACCGTGCCCGGATTATCTCAACTTTCTCTTCAGATTCTGCCACTAACTCTAGACCCAAAACCCGACGTTCCCCTAATTTAGTCCAACACGTAGGAGTTCGGCACTTCCTACCATACAACGCTTCATACGGTGCCATCCGAATACTAGCCTGATAGCTGTTGTTGTAGGTGAACTCTGCTAAAGGCAAATGGTCCTCCCAACTTCCTCGGAAATCTATCACACAACCTCTCAACATATCCTCCAACACTTGAATTACTCGTTCAGATTGCCCGTCAGATTGTGGATGAAAAGCCGTAGTGAAGTCCAACTTAGTGCCTAAAGCTTGATGAAGTGCTCTCCAAAACCGAGACGTAAATCTTGGGTCTCTATTCGAAATGATTGACACCAGCACTCCATGTAACCTCACAATTTCCACCACATATAATTTAGCCAACTTCTGAAGAGAATAATCAACTCTTACCGGGATGAAATGCGCGGACTTAGTCAACCGATCTACTATCACCCATACCGAGTCCTTCTTAGTAGGCGTAAGGGGAAACCCACTAACGAAGTCCATGGTAATTCTTTCCCACTTCCATTGTGGAATCTTAATCGGTTGAAGCAATCCTGACGGAACTTGGTGTTCAGCCTTAACTTGCTGACACGAAGTATTTGCTAATAAATTCTGTAACTTCTCTCTTAAGTCCCGGCCACCAAAATTGTTCCCTTAAATCTCGGTACAACTTACTTCCTGCAGGATGCATAGCATAGGAGCTACTATGCGACTCCTGAAGAATCTTCCGCCTTAACTCCTGATCCTTAGGCATACAGACCTTACCCATGAAGCACAACACTCCCTCGTCATTAATACTATAATCTTCTAACTCTCCGTTCTGTACTTGTTGTAACTTAGCACTTAGATCCTCATCCACCAACTGACTTCTCTTGACCTCATTCAACCATGTTGGTTTGACTTGCAATTCTGCCAACAGGCTTCCATCATCATACAAACTCAAGTGAGCGAACATCGCCTTCAGATCCAACACAACTTTCCGACTTAAGGCATCTGCTACCACATTCGCCTTTCCCAGGTGGTACTCTATCGAACAGTCATAATCCTTGAATAACTCCACCCACTTTCACTGCCTCTAGTTCAACTCCTTCTGAGTCAACAGATACTTAAGACTCTTGTGGTCTGTGTAGATCACCGACTTTTCTCCATAAAGATAGTGCCTCCACACCTTCAGAGCAAAGACCACTGCCGCCAATTCTAAGTCATGAGTCGGGTATTTAACTTCATGAGGCCTTAACTGCCGAGACGCATATGCGACTACTTTCCCATCTTGCATCAGTACACATCCCAATCCTGTATGAAAAGCGTCACAGTACACCGTGAAATCCTTTCCTGCCTCCGGCTGAATCAAGACCGGAGCTTCAGTTAACACTTTCTTAAGTTTCTCAAAGCTTTTCTGTTGCTTATCTCCCCATACGAAAGGTACTTCCTTCCTCAACAACTTCGTCAAAGGTGCGGCTATTGATGAGAACCCTTCCACAAACCTTCTGTAGTAACCTGCTAATCCCAAGAAACTACAAATCTCAGCCACTGACCTAGGTGGTTTCCAATCCAACACCGCTTCAATCTTTCTAGGATCCACCCTTATTCCTTCTGCAGACACCATGTGCCCTAAGAATGCCACCTCCTTAAGCCAAAATTCACACTTGCTGAATTTGGCATAGAGCTTCTTCTCCCTTAACACTTGTAGCACAACTCGGAGATGCTCATCATGCTCCTCTTCGGACTTAGAGTACAACAGGATATCGTCTATAAACACCACGACGAACCTATCCAAATAAGGTTGAAAAACCCGGTTCATCATATCCATGAACGCAGCTGGGGTGTTCGTCAATCCAAACGGCATTACCACAAACTCATAATGGCCGTATCTTGTCCTAAAGGCGGTCTTATGGATATCTGCCTCCTTTACTTTCAACTGATGATATCCTGACCTTAGATCTATTTTGGAGAATATTGCCGCTCCTTTAAGCTGATCGAACAAGTCGTCAATCCTCGGCAAAGGATACTTATTCTTGATAGTCAGCTTGTTCAACTGACGATAGTCTATGCACATACGCATAGTTCCGTCCTTCTTCTTCACGAACAGGACTGGTGCTCCCCATGGAGACACACTGGGTCAAATAAACCCACGATCCAGCAATTCTTGGATTTGAGCCTTGAGCTCCACCAACTCCTTTAGTGCCATTCGATACGGGGCAATTGACACAGGAGCTGTTCCCGGCAACAAGTCAATTCCAAACTCCACCTCCCTATCTGGGGGTATTCCTGGTAATTCCTCCGGAAACACATCTTCAAAATCCCTTACCGTTCTAACTCCACTAGCACCTTCTTTCTTTCCATCAAACGTACTAACAAAGGCTAGGAACGCCTTGCATCCTTTCCGAACCATCTTATCAGCCTTTAGTGCCGAAACTACATGAGACAAGTAGTTTCTTCTTTCTCCTATCATAATGACCACTTCACCCTCCGGGGTCCTTAATTCCATCCGCTTAGCTGCACAGTCCAACACAGCTCGATGCTCTACTAACCAATCCATACCAAGTATGAGTTCAAACTCCCCAAAGGGTAGTTCCATTAAGTCAGCCCGAAAGTTCACTCCCTGAATCTCTAGAGGTACACTCCGAAAGATCTTATCCACCACTACAGTTTGGCCTAATGGGCTTACTACAGTCATCTGCCTATCAGAGAGTTCAGAGTCTAAGCCTAGTGTCTCGACTACACTACATGCAACATAAGAATGGGTCGAGCCCACATCAATTAAGGCATAATAAGGCTTGCCACAAATAAGGAATGTACCGGTTATAACGTCCGGCGCGTCTCCATCCTCTCTCCAGTGAACCGCATAAACCAAGCCCGGCTCCCTTGCCTCAGTATTAGCAACACCTCTGCCCTGTGTTCCACGTCCTCTTCCAGCGCCATTACCTCGGCCAGTCGGACCACGACCTCGCTGAGGCTGCTGTCCACCTCTACCAGCCTGATTAACATTCTGAGCCACCGGTTTATTCCCCTCCGGCCTCATTGGACAGTCCTTAATCATATGGTCCTTGGACCCACATCTAAAGCATCCTCCAGTCTTTTTCCAACACTCTCTTAAGTGTTTCTTCCCACACTGATCACAAGTACGATATTGCCCTCCAGTACCAGCTTGCTGACCTCGCAGCCCATCAACTCTAGGCATTTTTTGAGTATTCCCAGAAGATCCAAATCCTCTTCTCTTCTTATTCCGATCAGTGTTCTGCTTCACCGTGTCCTTAATCCCTTCCGCTATTTTAGCTTTCTCCACCAACGCAGAAAACTCGCGCTCTTGATGTGGAGCGACTAACAACCTCAAGTCATCCCTTAGTCCGTCCTCAAACTGGACACAACGCTCATGTTCAGTAGCCACTACTCCTCGAGCATAACGGCTCAACCTCAGAAACTCAGCTTCGTATTCTGCCACAGACTTCTTCCCATGAACCAGCCCCAGAAAAGCCTTCCTTTGCTCATCAGTATACCGTGTGCCAACATATTTCTTCTGATATGCTGCCTTAACATATTCCCAGGTCAGATCCTCGGCTGTGGCACCATCCCGAACTGTTAACCACCATTGATACGCTTCATCGCGTAGCAGTGCCACCATTCCTTTCAACTTCTCCTTAGGGGTCAGATCGAGCTCATCCATAATGCGCTCGGTTGCTTCCAACCAATATTCAGCCGTACTGGCTGCCACACCAGATACTCCTCGAAACATCTCAGCCCCATTGGCTCGAAGTCGCTTGGGTACAGATTTCTGAGCTCCCATATTTCCACCTGCTCCAGCCACCATTTCCAAAACTCGCAGCACAGCCTGCGACACAGCGTCATCCCCCGTCTGAGCTTGCTGCTCGACACTAATAGTTGGGGGTGGTGGTGGCGGTGGCATCTCATTGTCTGACCCTTGACCCGATCTAACGGGTTCTGACACAGTCATTCTTCCTCGACCACGTCCACGATGACCACGTCCTCTAGAACTCATTCTAACGACTGCGCTTTAATCTGATTAAGATATTTTATGAATTAGTCCTTGTTTCACTGATTATCCGCGAAGAAGTTTTATGAGAAGAATTTTAGGAGTGGTTCTTTCGTATTCATACATGCACACAGTCTTTACATTCATACATTCATCAATCAATTATGAACTTTCGTTCATTCAGAGAAATGTTGTAGTTTTCCTTGTTGTTGTTTTTCCACTACCCAGGGGTATTTTCATAATTTGCCCTACAGGGGTATTTTCATAATTTTTTTAAAAATAAGGTTCCTTGTGGATTTTGTCAATAAGGTTATTTTGGTAATTTTGCATTCCCGGGGTATTTTTGGAAATTTTAAAATCTGAGGGTATTTCGGTAATTTTGGAACTCGGGAATATTTTGGTAATAAACCAGGGTAAATTTGTAAAGTTTAATCATTCAGGGGTATTTCAAAATTTATAAAACTTGAGGGTTCTTTTTTGAAAATTTGTTTTCCAAATCGGTGATGTTGCAAAATTTTTGAAAACCAGGGTCATTTTGGTAATTTTGTAAGTTAGGGGCAATTTCGTAAATTTTCCAAGTTGGAGTATTTTAATATTTCGCAGAAGTAGAGTTTTTCAATATTTTATAAAATAAGGAAATTTTAATTAAACCGTGGGTAGTTTGGACATTTTCTAAACCAAGGGCATTTTTGTAATTTTACAACTAGGGGTAATTTAGTAATTTTTTTGTAAGTCAAGAATATTTCAGAAAATTTTATAAAATCGTGTTGGCAATTTAAAAGGATAATTTTTAAAAGTTTTAAAACTAGGGTTTCCATGAAAATGTGGCTAATCCCTTTCGGGTTTTAGTTAGGGGTTTAGCCCATGAATAAGTCCTTTTGGTCAGGGTAAACCGAAGCTACGCACCAGGTAGGATTCGAGTGGAGAGGAGGTGAGTCACGCGGACTGCTTAAATACCAAGCTCCCACCGAATACCAATCCTAGACATGCGCACAATGGTTGCCACACCCTAACTCGGCGACTTAACCATAGGTTTGTTTTATTAGTCATTTAAGTCTTATGTAATTGTTGGGGTAACTAGTCCTAGGGTTCAAGTACTTATCATGCTAATCTACATTCCATTCTATTTCTACCCTTCTATAGATCATAATATAATTTACACAAGAGATCGAGGTACTTACCTGGTGGACTTCGGGTCGGAGACTTAGGTGCCATGCCAGAAAAAATCTGCTTATTTCATAAAAATTTTCACAAATTCATTTTGGGCTTTATTGGAAAACGTTTTGGGCATTAAACCCAAGGCCGAGAGTTTAAAACTGGGCTCTGATACCAAGCTGAAACATCCCAAACCCGGCCCACGAGCCTCGACCAGATTTGGTATGTTCCTTAGGAAAAACGGGTTCAGATTCTTATATTACTTAGGAAAAACTTGTGTGTTTTGAAAGAAAAATTGTTTTGGGTTGGGCTTGAATTGAAAACAAGTTTATTTTATTAAAAATCTTTTGCTTAAGTGACAAAACATTTAGAGTTAAATTTAAAATAAATTTACTTAATCTTTTAATTGATAAAAGATTCATAACAAAATAAATAATAAAAATAAAGTAGTCCAACTATGGCCTTATTACATCAAAATGATTCCCAAAATTTAAATTCAAATACTTAAAATAAAATAGTCCAAATAAAAATGAATTTCTTGCTGAGCATGGCCATCCCTAAGCTTCTGCCGGCCCGGTCCATCACTGATCGTCACCTGGAAGAAAATATTCCCCAACGGGGTGAGTCAAACAGACTCAATGTGTAACCAACACTAAAATTTAATAATCCAGGCATACATTATCATACATGTTCATATAACAGATAGAAAATAATGATGCAACCCGAACCCAAACCTAGATGCCATCCGCTACACATCACCTGTACCAACCTGCACACCGTGGGGACTACTAAGTCAACCCTCCATCCGCTACACACCATCGAAGGCAGTCGCTGCAGTCGACGTGCTCATCGCCCTTATAAAATTCGTGGCATAGCCACCAGATACATATTTTGTGTCATGAGACACCATATTCAGATATCGTGGTCTTAGGTCACCACATTCAGATTTCGTGGTCTTAGGTCACCACATTCACTTCACCTTTTCATAATATCCCACATGCCCCCATATATCATACACATTATGCAAGATCATGCCTTAATTCACATTCTTATCACTTTTCACATGTTATATCTAACATATATTCATAATCCTAGTAGGAGTAGGAAACGTACCTGAGTACTTTTGTACCATAGCATGGTACCTTAGCCATATTCACATTCTTATAAACATGCATATATTAATTATTGCCATAAAACTTATTAAAAGGTAGTGTGAGGTACACACCTGATTAGCTTAGCAGTTCTCTTAAATCCTGAAAAGCTTGATTTAATGCCTTAGATCTCAATTCCTACATTCGGCCAACCTTAATATGTTAGCATAAAGCCTATTCAGCTATAAAACCAAATCCTAGTAGGATTTGTACACTTAAAACCTACCTTGCTGCCGATTTCACTGCTAACCAAATCCCGAAAACTTTGTGCTATACCTTCCTTCAATCGGCCAACATTGAAACAATTAACTTGGTTAGTTTTCGGCTTTTGAACATTTAAGGAACAGATCTAAATACTAATCTAGGCCTTAGCCGAATATACATAGGTGCTTACCTTCCAAATCTTAAATCCCGAATTGGATCCTTGCTTCCTTAATGCTGTCGAAAACCCTATAGACACATGTTAGAGTTTAATCTAACATCAACACACTATAGAATGGCCTATGGCCGCATCTTATATTCGCTTACCTTGAATGTTGAAATCCCGGAGAACTCTTCCTTCTCTAGTCGACACCACCTAAATCCCGAAATTCCCTTCCATAGTTTCGACCAAAATACAATATGAGGGATTAGTCCCTAAATTTTCGACAGGCTTAAAAAGAAAAAGAACGGAAACCGAGTCTAGATCTTACCCTTATTTGGAGAAATCGACAATCTCCCTCCTGACACCACTTTAGAGTTTCGGCTATAGACTAAGTGAATATTTGACAGATTTCGGCTTTTGATTAAGTGAAGGAATCGGCTTTAACAAAGATGAGAAGAGAGGGTTGTGAGCTTTGGGAGAATCGGCTAGGGGCTATGGTTATTTTCGGCATTGGCAAGAATGAAAGAAAAAAGAGAGAGTTTGCTAGAGGATTTTCGGCAAAGACTTAGAAAAGATGGAAGAATGGCCTTAGCCTCTTCCTAAGCCGAAATTATCACCTAAAAGAATCCCCTATTCGGCCAACACTAGCCAATTCCTAGCTTTTCTCTTATCTCTTTATTAAAAATTAATAACCCTCTATTATCTCTTCTTTATCCATCAAAATAAAAAGAAATAAATCCACATTTATCACACCCCTTTTTGCCGAATTTTAATAAGGATAGAACTCCTCTTCTAGGTGCCTTGAAGCCGTCCATTACCTCCTCCTTGTGCCGCAAAATAAAAGCTTCATTTTGCTTCCTAAGTGACTCGAACCTAGGCTCCTTCCCCCTTGAGTGTGGCGTCACTTACTGGGCTTTACGTGGTGCCTCCTTGCCACTTTTCCAAGCCTGTTCTTGTGTCAAATTTCTTCTATTAATTTTCTTAAGGCCATCTTACCTTAGTTTCCTCTTTTTAAACTTTAAAACTTAACATTTCCTTACATTTCCAAGTTTCCAAAAATGTTCGTTTGCCTCCTTTAAACTTACCATTTCTAAATCATTTCCTTACATTTCCAAGTTTCCAAAAATGTTCGTAATACATTCATAACACATAAGACATGCCATTTCGTATAATTAAATCAACAATGCATAGGCCCATTTTCAGGATGTTACATGAGGGCCAAGAAAGGCATCTCGAAGCCTATATAAACACCCTAGGGGGAACCTAAAGGGGAAGGTCGACAGGACGTCGAATAGACGCCAAGTAGAAGGAGAAAATACTCCAAAACAGCCGTCGGGAACAACCTAAGAGAAGGATGTCCATCAAGACTGAGGATCTCCCATCAAGTTCGTTAGAAATTTTTGGGTTTTCTTATGTTTTGTTGTTTTCCCTATTCTAATATGTTTCCCTCTATTAGTATGAATTAAATCCCTTAAATACCTAAGGGGATGAAACCTAAGACAGATCTTATTATTATTTGATTTAAGAAATAAATACTTGTGCTTATTCTTAATTGTGAGTTCTTATTCTTGTTTGATAATCCAGGTTATTAATTCAAGTTGAATGTGCTTATTCAGTGGAGCAAAAGTCCCTGTCTAAGAGTAGATCAACACAATTAAGCGGAGTTGATTGCAACCTTAAAAATAGGGCGACGAAAATCTGCCGAATTAGGGCCAAACCTAATAAGGGAATCCATAGATCGAGTTAATGCGACAATAGGGGTTTTAATTAGAAAGAGATTTCAATTAATCAACCTAGAGTGTTTTAGTCTTGAGAGAGATATTAACATAAATCAGGGATTTCTACGGATTAAGTCAAGTGAATAAATCGCATGAATCAAAAGTAATAAGTGAAGTCTAGGTGGATTCTTCCTTAGGCATTGCCTATCTCATATAAGTTATCCAAAACTATTTTCCCAATTCACTCTCTGTCACGTTCATAGTCATTAGTTAAATTAGTTAGTTAATTTTTAGATTAGAAATAAATCCATTTAATTGTTAGGCTAGATAATAAAAAGATAGTAATTACTAGTACTCTTGGTCCTTGAGGATACGATATTTCGGACTCACCACAACTATACTACTGTTCGATAGGTGCGCTTGCCTTTTTCGAAATAATAGTTAGTTTCGAGCCCATCCCCTCTCCCTCTTGGCTACTATCATTCGGCCTAGATGTGGCCGGTGCTGTTCCTTGAGCGGGAGCAGGCGCATTACTCTCTACATCATCAGCAACTGCTTGATCAGGATCCATTTGCTATATAAAAACACATTTTTAGCTATCAGGATTCATCACACTATCGCAATTATATATATGGAATGTATAGCTAGACTCACATGCGCTACGTGCAACATCCTGAAATTGGGCCTAGTAGGATTGGGCCCAATGGGCCTTGGACGTAGGAATGTTTAAAATTTTTTAGAACAAGAGAACGACATTATTTCAAGTTGGACTTATTAGAAAGGTGATTTTAGAAAGTTACGGGGTTCTACGAAGTTCCGGGTTCAAGTTGGGCCTTAGTAAAATTTTGTGTTTAAGCATATTAAGGAGAGATAGTAAGTGGCATCAAGGCTTATGGAAATAAAAAAGTAAATTGCTAGCTTAAATGAGCAATTGGTAAAGAGGATATGATGCCACATGAAGCACCTTGAGGGAAGAGGTTCAAATCCCATTGTGTGCAAATTTTGACTATTATTTTTGCACTCTTTCCTTAAGTGTCGGCCAAGCATGTAAATATGGCAGGGTGGACTTTTTATTTTTGGCAAAATGGCCAATGAGAATAGGAAAGAATGAAGGTGAGGAAAGAAATCAAGAAAAAGGGGAAAGTAAGGGGAACAAGTGGCCTTTTTCAAGGGAAATGTTGTGGAAAGTGTGGGTGGCTAATTTTGACCATTTTGGTCATGTATGTGGACGGTTTTGTGTGTTAGGAGGGATAGCCGAATTTTTCTTGGTGTTTTGGTAAAGTTTTAGTGTTGTTTTGGCCAAGATTTCCTTTATGCAACTTTTGTGACATTTTTCTCTTCTCTCCAACTTTCCTTTTTGCCGAATCTTCAACTTTGAGTGTGCATATTCTCTTCTTTTCTTTCTTCTTGTTGCCGAATGTACACCAACCATTGAGACCAAAATTTGTTCTTTCATCTTTCTTGAAAACCAAGCTAGTCAAACATATTTCTTCTTATTTCTTTTCTTTTTCACGAAATCCTTCAAGCATCTCTTTTGTCCTAATTTTTTTCACCATAGCCGAATATCAACATACAATTTCCTCCACAACCGAACTTTCATCTTTTCTCTATTTCTTCTTCTCATCCATATTAACATCCATTTCTTGATCAATCGGTAATTATTCTTCTCAATATTTTATTTTCTTTCTCTTAATGCCGAATCTATGTTTTGGTTCGTGATGGTCATTTTGACTGAGACCATCACCTTATTCTCTCTCAATAAGATCTTTTTCTTCTTCGTACTGATATAGTGGAAGGTCGAACATCATTCTAGCCTTAAGTCGAATGGAGAAATCGGATCCAATATTAATAAGGTAAGGAGTTCTTATGGATTATTGATATTATTCAATATTTGATTGGTTGCTAACGGAGTAATAATTTGGAATAATCGACTATATGTTTTAGGGACAAATCACTCGATATATTCTACCTTCAGACATAGTGGTAAGTGATTCAAGTGTAAGTGATACGAAATCTTTTGGAAATCCGAGGCTAACTTTTGGTTGGTATTGTTATAGGTCAACGACGAGTGGTTCTTTAGGAAATCAAAATCAGGTGTGTAATCCCGTACCTTCTGAATACATGTTTGAAATTGTGTGTAATCTCACACTTCTCTGAAAGTTTGAATGAAATATTCTGTGAATAGGTCGAAATACCGAAGAAAACCAAAAACCGGCATCCGTGATCACTCAGGCGTGCGTATGATCGTAGTGGTAATCGTATTTTGTAATAAAACAATTTCGGTTAGAAGCAGTGACGTGTTTTTGAAAAATCACGAAAAATAGGAGAAAGAGAATTAGAAAGTTAATAAGATATCAAATTAAATCTTATTGTGTCTATTTTAATATGGAAGAAATGGAGAAGGAAAAGGATTTTTATATTCTGAGATATCTTAATTTTAGTGAGATTGGTTCTGATTGACTTCGTTTTTCCCTGATCTGTCTTGGAAAAAAATCATATAAAATGGTACAAAGTGATTTATGGGTTATAATTTATATGTATGGATTCCTTAGTGAGCCTATTTTCATTAGAAACAAGTGGTAGCAATATATGAAAACTGTACAGTGAGATATTTAAAATTTAGGTAAGAGAGGTCAGAATCGTTGGATAGTGAAACAAGGGAAACTTTAAGGAATAAATTGTACTAATTGGTTAAGCCAAAAATTCTGGAAATATTTTAGTAAGAAGATATATGAGTCTTGTTTCAAGGAAAATTTACGGATTTAGATTTCGAGATTTCTAACTCAAGTTATAGTCAATTTAGTCAGTATGACGCAGATGGACAGTTTTAAATTGTTATGCCCAAATTAGTAGTTAAGTCTGGATTGCGAAATTACCGAATTACCCTTAGTGAGTAAATTACCAAATTACGAAATTTCCCTTACGAGCCGAATTATGGAAATGCCCCTAAAGGGCCGAAATACGAAATTGCTTATGGGTCAAATGGACATATTGATTAATGGGCCAATCTGATATTTTGCTAAGTGGGCCAATCTGATATTTTGCTAAATGGGCCAAATATGATATTTTGCTTAATGGGCCTTTTTGATTAATTGAGATAATGGGCCATAATTTTGTAATAAATATCCGAATAAATTACTGTTGTTATATTGTGATTTGTTATGCATTATATACATGATTTTGCATGGGATGGGATAATATTGAAGAGAAGTTCTGGTGGCTCTGCCACATATTTTGGTGGCTCTGCCACAAATCTGTATAGTGGCAATGCCACGTATATTCTGTTATTCTGGTGGCTTGTCCACAATTAAATTTGTTATAAAAGGCTTAATGCCTGTGTTTGGTGTGTTGGCGGGGTGGGTTGACTGATGATCACCCACAAGTGTGTTGGTTGGTACGGGTGGTGTGTAGCGGATGGATTATTAGGATTGGTTTGGGAATTGGATTTCATACACATGTTATATATGATACATTATTGTTATTGTAAATGGGCTTAGGCCCAAAATATTGCTAAATGGGTTCCAACCCAATGGATAACGGTAAGGGGATTTCACACTGAGTTCTTGTAACTCACCTCCTTTTCTTTTAACTCTTGTAGGTAATGCTTGATGATATGGACTTGGGCTATGGATGACTCGAGGGAGGCCATACTTCAGAAATGGTTTATTTGGACTTTAGACTTCTTTCTCGTTTATTTTATTTCTGTACTATTTTGGGTTAAATGCTGTAATAAGGCCTCTGGACTATTTTTATTTTGCTTTATGGTTGGGATGTTTTTATTATTTTTCTTAAATTGTTTAAAAAGGGAATTTTCTGAAAACTTAAAGAATGGTTTCCAAAATCGAATAACAAATGAATTTTCAAAATAAACTTTTACAAATATTTTTAACACGAATATTTTCTCTCAGACTATTAACGCTATTTTCAAAAGACTCGGATTCTCTTTCGAATTTTCAACGTTGTTTTCAAAAGTCACAGTTTTGTAAGATCATTAGTTCAAATTTATCGATTTATCAATCAAATCTTCGAGGTTAGTAGTATTTTATCAAATCAAACTTGTTTTCTTGATTTTAACAAAGTAATATTTTTTTAGTACGAATAAAAAGGGTTTAACATGTTTTGCTCGTGTGACATGCCAAATCCGCTCATAATGCATGGGCTGGGTTTGGGGTGCTACACTACGTTAGTCCTAGAATCAACTAAACCGTAGCTCTGATACAAATAAATTGTAACACCCCTAACCCGTAATCGTCGCTAAAGTAGGGTTAAGAGGCATTACCTAGCAATTCAGAACATTCAATATCATTCCACATCCAAACATAGCAGTTCACATTCAATTAGTCCCTTGATGAGGTCTACGAGACCTTAAAATCATGTTAGAAAGGGGTCGGGACTAAACCGAACACAAACGAAAATTTTCAAAATTCAAACATTTTTTAGAGTTACAGAGGTCACACACTCGTGTGGGCAGGTCGTGTGCAGTGTGTCTAAGCCATGTCAAAATAGGGCATACATTCTGACTTGTCCACACGATCGTGGACACCCCCATGCGCCTTACCCGTGGTCGCTACTGACTTGCACCACACGGCTAGCCACACACTTATGTGTCCAGTCCATGGTCGAAACTGACTTGATCCACACGGTCAGTCACACGTCCGTGTGTCTAGCCTGTGGTCGAGTCTGACTTATTTTGAATTACAACCACGAGGGACACGTCGAGTCACATGTCCGTGTGCTCAACCGTATGGGCAATTATAGGCCATTTTCAAGGCCAAACTTGCCTCCCACACATTGAATCACCTGCAAGCACACACCAATCCAATTTCATACTTTAATTTGTATTCAAACACACCAAATCAGAATCAATTTAAACTCATAACAACATCATTCAACTTCTTATACAAATACACCAAATTTTACCAATCCAAACTATTAGCTACACAACCAAAATCATGTAATCTATCAAACATTTATTCCATATTAATCCTAGCATAAGTCATACCATTTCCAACCTCACCATTTCATACCGCTTTCATCATTTACATAGGTTACACATAATAACCAAAATCATTTAACTTCCAAGCCATGTCACATGACAAGGTCCAACATCTCAAAATACACCATATATAGCCTATACATGCCATATACCAAATATGAACATCCTTAATAGTACTGAAATAGATAGCCGATAGCTTTACTAACACTGTAAAACAGAGAAACACATCACATAGTAAGCTTTTAAAGCTTAGTAAGTTCGTAACATAATGCATTCAATTTAATAAATCAAATATATTATACAAAGTGAATCTATCACATAGATCAACTCTCAAATGTTTACACCATATCATCCATAACTAATATACTCACTCAACCATTCATAAATGCATACACAATTTCATCAACCACAAAGGTTAAATACATACCTTAGCCAACACATAGTTATCACCATCCATGCTAATTTATGCTCGATATTGCATTTTGATCAACCTTTTTTTATTCATTTGGTTTAATCACACACTTAGTGCCAATTTCGTAGCCGAAGCATAGTTTTCATCGCATACTTAGTGCCTGTACTTTAAATCGAACTTATCTCGATATTACACACACAGTGCCAAATCAATAAGTCGAAGCTTCTATTGTTTCGCACACACAGTGCTAATCATCTTTGTCTCGCTTCTAATTTCGCACACTTAGTGCCTCATTACTCGATTTCATATGTAATACATTTCTATTTCATTAACTATACATTTCATTCAATTCTCATCACCTAGATATAAATTTAACAACTTAAATTATATCCTAACTTACCTCAGACGTTGAAATACCGAGACTTGTCGATCAATCGAGTACTTTATCTTTGCCTCGATCTCGATCCGAATCTCTTCTTTCTTGGTCTATACATATTCAAATTTAATTCATTCAATCACCAAATCATTCAATTTAGTCCAAACACACATATTTAGGGCATTTTACAAAATAGCCCTCACATTTTCACATTTCAACACTTTAGTCCCTAATTCACAAAATCCCAAAATTCATAAAATTTTACTACACCATGCTTAGGCCGAATTCTCCTTAGTCTCATACAAGCCCAAATATTTCATTTATTTCACATTTTAGTCCCTCAAAATTTTAATTTCACAATTTAGTCTAATTTACTCAATTTCACCAAAAATTCAAAGACAAAACATGTTAATCCTTCACATATCTTTCATATTTCATCATTAACTATCACGAAACCCATGTGTTCATCAATGGCATATTTCAAATTCATCATCAATTCACAAAATTGAAGCATGGGTTTTGAAGAGCACTAAGCAACAATTACAAAAACGTAGAAATTATTAGAAACCGAGTCAAAAACTTACCTCAATCAAGCTAAGCCCTAGCCAAATATAATAAAGCTTCAAAATCTCTTCTTTGGTTCTTATTTTCGGTGGAAGATGGAGAATAATAGCCGCTTTCATGTTTTAATTTGATATATTATAACCTATATTAACATTATTATTGTTTTACCCATTTAACCTTTACTAAATAATACATAGAACATATATTATAAGGTTAATTTAGTCCACTGCTGTCCACTACCTTAATTAATGGCCAAATTGCAACATAAAGCCTCCAAATTAAAAAGACAACAATAATTAGACACTTTATAAATCAGCACACAACTTTTGCATTTTATGGGATTAAGTCTTTTTTCATAATTCGACGCACAGACAATAAAATTTTCACACAACTTTCACACATGCTCAATCAAATACCATAAACACCAAAAATAATATTAAAATATTTTTCTGACCTCAGATTTGTGGTCTCGAAACCATTGTTTCGACTAGGGTCTAATCCGGGCTGTTGCATTCTAATAGTTTAGAGAACCTATTGAAGGCGTATATGGAAAAAAAAAAGATGCCTTAATCCATAGCCAAGCACCCACATTGAAAAAGCTCGAAAACCAAATGGGCCAACTTGCCACCGAACTTAGAAACAGTCCACAAGGTGCTTTGCTTTGTGATACGGAGAATCCAAGAAAAACAGGGAAAGAGCATTGTAAAGCATTGACATTGAGAGTGGAAATACATTAGAGCCCAACACTGTCGAAGTTGTAGTGGAGCCAGCTAATGCTCAAGACTTAATGGAAGTTCAACCAAGTGTTGAAATTCTAGTTTCATCAGGAACAGAATCTGCAAAATTCGATAAGGTAACTTCTGAACCAGTTAATTTTGATGAACCAACAACTTTGTTAGATGCAGAATTGCCACAGAAGATGAATTAACCAGTTCAAGTAAAGAATCCTCCACCACCTTACCCTCAAAGGCTTCAAAAGCAGAAATAGGAAGTCTAATTCAAGAAGTTCCTAGACGTACTCAAGCAATTTCATATCAACATTTTATTGGTAGAAGCACTTGAATAAATTCTGAATTACGTCAAATTTATGAAGGATATCCTGTTTAAGAAACGAAGACTAGGAGAATTTGATACGGTAACCCTAACAAAAGAATGTAATGTATATCTTTAATATAAACTATCCCCAAAGTTGAAAGATCCTGGATTTTTTACGATACCTTGCAACATTGGAGCAATATATTGTTGTAAGGCATTATACGATTTGGGTGCAAGCATCAACTTGATGCCCATGTCCATATTCAGAAAGTTGGGGTTTGGTGAAGTTAGAACTACTATGGTTACACTTCAATTAGCAGATTGATCTTTAGCACATCCAAAAGGAAAACTCGAGAATGTATTGGTACGTGTAGATAAATTTATTTTTCCTGCTGGCTTTGTTATTCTAGACTTTGAAGCAGATAAAGAGGTGCCAATCATCCTAAGAAGGCCTTTCCTAGCAACTAGAATGACCTTTATTGATGTGCAGAAGGGCAAGCTTACTATGAGTGTTCATTGATGTGCAGAAGGGCAAGCTTACTATGAGTGTTCAGGATGATCAAGTAACTTTTAATGTTTTTAATTCTATGGGATTTCCTAACACAGTTGATAATTGTTCTTCAGTATCCGAGTTAGAGGATTTAGTTGTAGAATGGGAACTCAACTCTGTTGAGGACCCATTGGATCAAATTTTAACATTAGACCTTCTAAATGATGAAGAGGGGGAGGAATACTTAGCTTTGTTAGAAGCTAATGAAAGGGGATTTAATCCACAATCCTGCTTTGAATCTTTGGTGTTAGAAAGTAGAGATTATGTCTAGCCAAAACCGGCAATTGAGGAGCCACCTAAATTAGAACTGAAGGTACTTCCCTCACATTTAAAATAGGTTTATTTACGTAACGGTTCTACTTTTCCTGTGATTGTTTCAATAGAGTTGACCAAAGAGCAAGAAGAGAGACTCATCCTAGTGTTGAAATAATTCAAGAAGGCTATCAAATTGACCATAGCCGATATTCGTGGCATTAGTCTGTCTGTATGCATGCACAAGATCTTCTTGGAAGATGGTGAGAAAAATGAAGATTGAACCCCATCATGAAGGATGTGGTAAAGAAAGAAATTATTAAGTGGTTAGATGCGAGTATAATTTACCCCATCTCAGATAACTTGTGGGTAAGTTTGGTCCAGTACGTGCCAAAGAAATGAGGTATTATGGTCATAAAGAACGAGAAGAACAAATTAATATCAACTAGAACGGTTACGGGATGGAGAATTTTGCATCGATTATCGGAAGTTGAACAAGGCGACTAGGAAAGATCACTTTCCTTTACCGTTCTTAGACCAGATGCTAGATAGATTCGTGGGGTGAGACTATTACTACTTTCTCGATGGATACTCGGGGTATAATCAGATTATAGTAGCACCGAAGGGTTAACACAAAACAACATTCACATGCCAGTACGGTACATTTGCATTTAGACGCATGCCATTTGGTTTATTAATGCATCTGCTACATTTCGAAGATGTATGATGTCAATTTTTACTGACATGGTTGAGAATTACTTGGAAGTATTTATGGATGATTTTTCAATGTTTGGAGACACTTATGATGATTACTTAGCCAATCTAGCCAAGGTACTAAGGCTATGTGAAGAAACAAACCTTGTGCTCAATTGGGAAAAATATCATTTCATGGTACGAGAATGTATTGTTCTAGGGCATCGCATAACGAGGCATGGAATCGAGGTAGATAAAGCAAAGGTAGATCTTATTGAGAAACTCCCACATCCAACATCTATAAAGGGTGTTAGGAGCATTTTGGGCCACGCTGGTTTCTATCGGAGATTTATCAAGGACTTCTCCAAAATTGCTAAACCCTTATGCAAATTATTGGAGAAGGACTTGTGTTCCACTTTTATGAGTAGGGCTTAAGAGCTTTCAATGATTTGAAGAGTCGGTTAGTTTCAGCACCCATCATCATCACACCGGACTAGGATTTTCCATTTGAACTGATGTGTCATGCAAGTGACTTCGCGATACGAGCTGTGATGGGCCAGCGAAGGAACAAAGTTTTTTATCCCATCTACTATACAAGTCAGACTTTGACGGGAGCATAATTGAATTATATGGTAACAGAGAAAGAGTTACTTCTATTGTGTTTGCTTTGGACAAGTTTCGATCTTATCTTGTAGGTACCAAAGTAACTGTCTATACGAACCATTCGATAATTAAGTATTTCCTTACCAAGAAAGACGCTAAACCGAGACTCATTGTAATGCCCCGTTTTTCTTTAAATTCGATTTTTGTAACTTTGGCATGAATGAGTGTCTGCTTTAGTGGTTATGTGTTCTGGGTGTGTGTGGGAGGTCCCAAGTTCAAGTCTCAACTGGGTAAATTTTTGTGTTTTTATGAGTAAAGCTGATAAACTGTAAAAGCAACATATTTTAATCCCACATTTAGTATAGTTTTGGATGATTTAAGCCTCAATTCATATAAAAAGGAGCTTTTAATCCTTTCTTTTCATGTCTTATACACAGGATAGCACCCGAGGACGAAAAGATCATAAAACGGGCCCAAAATAGAGTAAATGGGCCATATCACGAAATCCACACGGGCTGGACTTAAGCCCACAGGCCGTGCCACATTGATCATCTAGAACACGGCCTTACCCCCAATTCACACGACCATGTCTCATTAAAGAAGTCCGAACACGGCTTGAAGACTAGTCACACTGACGTGTGACATGGCCGTGTCCCTATCGTGGCAAAAACCAATTTCATTAAGATTTGGATACTTTGGGGCGAAGAAACACATTCTAAGAGCCTATATAAACCCCCTAAGTGTTACCTGAAAAGGGGCGGTTAGCTAGGCCAAGGAGCCAAGCCGAAAAGGTCAGAGTTGTGGGGATCACTCAAAGATAGCTAGTTGATCCATCTCTAGAAGCCGGAATTCTACTCAAGACGGCGGATCTCTCATTCAATTCCTTCAGGGAGTTTTAGGGATTTCTTATTTTATCTTTTCTTCTAAGATGTTTTCTTTATTTGTTATGAACTAAACCCTTCAGATACTTGAAGGGGATGAAACCTAGATGAATCTTGTTATTATTTTCTAAACCATAAGATAAATACTTGATTTGTTCTTAATTATGTGCGCTTAATTCATGTGTTAATGTTTCTGGGATATTAATCCAAGTATGATGTGTTTAGGTGGTGGAGCAAAAGTCCTTACCTATTCATAGATCTGGCATAATTAAAGCGAAGTCGTTCGCGCGCCTAGAGATAGGGTGATGATATTTTGCCGGATTAGGGTAAAACCTAATATGGGAATCTATAGATCAATTTACTGCTATTCTACGGGGTTATTAAGTGAGAAAGAGATTTTTGTTAATTAACCTAGGGTTAGACGTTATTCGCCTCGAGAGAGGGTTTAATATACGTTAGGGAGTCCTACGGATCAAGTCAAGTGAATAAATTATATGGTTCAGGGTTAGATAACAAGTGAAATCTAGGTGGATTCTTCCTGAGGGTATCGTCTTAAATCAACTGAGTCTTCCCTCAAGTTATTTCCCAATTCATTCTTTTTGTCTTTGCGTCTTTAGCTTAGTAGTCGTTAGATCTAAACAACTTCTCTTATTTTAGGCTAGATAATAAAAAGAAGGTTAGTATTAGTACTTTTAGTTCCTTTGGGTTCGACAATCTGGTCTTGCCTAAGCTATACTACTGTTCGATAGGTACACTTGCCTTTAATCGTTGTCAGAGTTAGTTTGCAGGTTCGATCATTCTCTTTATAAATTTTAAGACTCTGATCACAGTGGCCAAGTTTTTGGCGCCGTTGCCGGGGAACTAAAATATTAAGAAAGCTCTATTTTTATTACTTTAGCCACTATTTTTATTTTTCGCAATTTACTTTTCTTTTTATTTATTTTGTAACATCCTGAATTTTTGGGCCTATGCGTTAGTGTGTGGGTATGTTTAATGTGTTAATTTAAGTGTTAGGGGTTCAGAATGGGCTCAGGTTTGGGCTGAGGCCTTGATTAAATATTCTGGTTAGACACTCTAGGGGCTTAAATTAAAGTTTTAGTAGTTTAATTGACATATTAGGCTTGTGGCCCAGCAACTAGGGGCACAGTAAAGGGGAGCTATAAGTGGCGTCACAAGTGCATGAGGAGGGGCCAAATTTTGGCAGCTTGAAGCCCAGGTTTTAGGGCTAAAATTCGGCACTTGAATAGGAGCTAGGGGGGACGGCATAAGGCTATTTTTTAGGGATTTATTTTATGTGGATAATAAGCAGATAAAGGCTATTATTTAGGGATTTATTTTATGTGGATAATAAGAAGATGAAGGCTATTATTTAAGGATTTATTTTATGTGGATAAATAAGCAGATAAATGCTATTTTTGAGGAGATAATAGATCAAGATAAGGGAAAATATGAGAGCTCATCCAAGAGGCTAGAGTTGGCCGAAAATTAAACTCTGTAAAGGGGGAGGAATCGGTTTTGTATAAGTAGAGGTATGTGCCAAAATTTGCAATATAGTTCTCTTCATCTTTTTCTTTTCTCTGTCGAAACCTCCACTCCATTCTCCCTCTCAACTTTCTTTCTTTTCTTTCTCCCTTATTGACCGAACTCTCTGACAATCTCCTTCTCATCTCTTTCAAATATTTTAGCCGAAATCTCTAAGCCTTCTCTTGATTTCTTTTTACTTTCTTCCTAAGCCAAAACCGAAACACTCTATTCGGATCTTCTAAAAGCCGAAAATGCATCAGTTCATCTTTTCCGGGATTTCCATAAAAGTCGAAATCCTTAGATATCATTTTCTGTGTTTGCTGAATTCTCTCTAGGGTATCTGCTTGTGCCGAATCTCGAAGGAAACTAAAGGTAAGTATTGATTCGTAAGATTTCAATCTTTTCCGGCTTTTTAGGGACTCTAGCCGAATGGCTATAAGGAGCTAATCTTAAGTTTTTTCTCTTATTTGCGGCATTCCGGGATTTCAAGGGGAGTCACTCGCTTAGATCTCTAAAGATAGAGTTCAGTAACACTCGAATCGTGTTACTTTCGGGATTTCAAGGTAAGAAGATATATTAGTTTTAACGTGTAAATCCAGGTATTTATTAACCCTTGGCCGAATGTAGGGGAGCCCAAATCTTCGTATTCTTCTGGCTTTTGAGCAAGGTTTTAGACTAAGGGTTGTAGATCCAGATAGTAAGGATTTTAACTAAGGGAGTAAAACTACGCGATATCAGGTGTGTAACTTCTCACGCCATTAGATTGAATGCTTATATATATATATATGTATGTATATATAATAATTCTGCTATACTCTGTTAAATGCCGAAACCCTGGCATAACGTTTGAAAACCCGAGGAGGGTAAAGGCTAAGTATCAGGTTAGTGATTTCTGCCATTCCTCAGTGAATGTTTCTGTAAAAAAACGATATGTTTTATATGTTGATTTCTATGTATACTTGGGGTTGGGTGATTGATGAAAGGGGAAGTGATCTGTTCTGGTGGCTTATGCCATTTCAGCCTAGTGACTCTGTCACAACTCTGTTTCTGGAGGCTTCTGCCATTTCAGCCTGGTGACTCTGTCACAACTTTGACGATAAGCAGCTAACTGCAGCATGACTGCCATCGATGGTGTGTAGCGGTGTAGGTTGATTGTAGAGATCCCCAATGGTGTGATTGGTAGGTAAGGGTGGTGTGTAGCGGATGGAAACCTAGGATTGGATTGGGTTTTATGTATGTTATCTACTATATTATGTTCTATAATTTGATCTGTGGGCTAAGGCCCAATTTGATGGTGCACGAGAGTTGCACACTGAGTTTCGCGACTCACCTTATTATTTTAACAATTTCAGGTGACACTTAGTGCATCGGACCGGGCTAGAGAGGAGAGCAAGGTGGCCATGCGATACAGTACTGAGGATTCCGCAAAAGACTTTATTTTGTTTATTTATTTTTAAGAAATTTGTTTTAAGTGGGTTTAAAATTTCCTTGTAATAAGGACATGGGCCACTAGACTATTATTCATGTTTAGGTTTTATGTTGGGCATTTATTACTGGGCTTTTAAGTTTTATGTTTTAAATTAAGTTAAGATATGTGTGAAATTACAGTTTTTGGTATAACTTTATATTTTATATGTTAATGAATTATTAAGCTTTCGGTATAAATGTTTAAACATAGTAATTGTTTTCCAAAATGCGACATGTTTTGTAAAATCCCTTAAGTGACATACCAGATCCGGTTGTAGTGTTTGGGCCGGTTTGGGGTGTTACAATTGGTATCAGAGCCCGGTTCAAAACTCGGCTTTAGGGGTTTTGGGCTCAAAACGTTTCCTAGGAATGGGTTTTTGACACATGCATGTTTATAAATACCACAGGATGGTTTTCTCGGCATGGCACCTGCGTCTCTGGCCCAAGTCTGCCAGGTAAGTATTCTGAACTCCCTGTGTGTTATATATGTATGTGGGCTTGATGGGCTTTATGGGACGTAGATTATTTAGATTAGAACTTGATGGACTCTAGGCCTAGCTGAAACAACTCCTAAAATCTCATAAGACTTAATTTCACTAAACAAACCCATGAACGAGTCGCAAGACTAGGGTGTGGCAACAGGCATGCGCATGTATAGGATTGGATCCGGAAGAGCTTGGTACTTAAGCAGTCCTAGTGACTCACCTCCTCTTCGCTGGAATCCTACCTGGTGCGTAGTGACTATTCGCCCTAGCCACGAGGATTTGTTGACGGGCCAAAATCTACAATTAAAACCTGAAAGGGACCAGCCACCTTATTTTTACAAAATTAATAAAATACCCTTATTCTGAAAAAAATATCCCATGATTTGCAAATATATCCTGATTTACAAAGTCAACGAAATTTTTCCTTAAAAAAAAAACCTCACCCAACACTCGACAACAACCAGAAACTCATAAACACTTGAACACTACTATTTCCTTTTGAAATCAAATTCTCCAAGATACCCCCTTAGTTTTGTAAAATTTTGAAAATACCCTCGATTTGTGAAAATAACTAAAACATCCCTGATTTGTAAAAATTTCAAAATTGCCCCTGATTTGTAAAATGACCAAAGTACCCTTGATCTTAAAATTATCGAAATACCCTTGGACTTCAAAATTACCGAAATACCCCCGGATTTCAAAATTTCCAAAATACCACTGGATTGCAAAATTACCGAAATTCCCTCGGATTGCAAAATTACCGAAGTACCCCTGGATTTCCAAATTACCAAAATACCCTTATTTCATGAAATCAACAAGGAACTCTATTTTTGAAAATTACAAAAATACCCCTGTAGGATAAAATTACGAAAATATCCCTGGGTACTGGAATAACGAAAATACCCTATGTATTGAATGAGGTTGTATGGATGTTGTCTGTATGTTGATTGTAGAAGGTATGTAGTTTATAGAACTAGGGGATGTGACCTTGAAACTAAATTGTAGATTCGAAAGAACTACTCTTAAATTACTATTCATAAGACTGTTCGTGGTTAATCAGTGGAAAGAATTAATGATTCATAAAATTCTTAATCAGATAAACGCTAATTGGAAGAATGAGTATAAGGGGTCGAGGACGTCCGCCACGTGGACGCGGTAGGGTAGGATGACGTTGTTTGAGCCATTAGGGTCTGGCCACGGGTCAGGAAACGAAATGCCGGATCCTCCAGCTGTGGAGGGAGAATTACGGGATCAGGCGACCGGAGATGATGCTGTATCTCAGGCGATGTTGAGGGTTTTAGAGAGAGTTGCTGGAGTAGGCATGGGCACAGGATGGGGCAGAAGTGTTTAGGGGAGTTTCTGGCGTAGCCCCTAACACAGCTGAGTATTGGATAGAAGCGATTGAGCACATAATGGATGACTTAGATTTCACAGTGGAGGAGAAGTTGAAAGGGGTCGTGTCTCTTCTTCGAGACGAGGCTTATCAGTGGTGGCTCACGATGAAGGATGGCACTGCCACAGATCGGATTGACTGGGACTTCTTTAAGGAGTCATTCCAGGGAAAGTATGTTGGGGCCAGCTATGTGGATGCACAGAGGAAGGCATTTTTGAATCTGGTGCAGGGAAGTAAATCTGTGGCTGAATATGAGGCAGAGTTTCTGCGCTTGAGCTGCTACGCTCGAGGAATGGTAGCAACCGAATATGAACGTTGTGTTCGGTTCGAGGATGGATTGCTGAATGAGTTAAGGGTTTTGATAGCACTGTAGAGAGAGAGATTTTGCTGTTCTGGTGGAGAAGGTTAAGATAGCCGAGGAGGTAAAATGGACTGAAAGACAGGAAAGGGATAAGGAGCGAGAAAGGACTAAGAGAAATTTTAGGCTGGCAGGAGCATCTGGGAATTCGCAGATAAGGCCTAGGTCTGATGGGCCAGCTCGTGCTCTGACACCTGCTGCGGGGAATCAGAATCGATTATGTAATTGGTGCGGGAAAGCACATTCTGGGGACTGTAGAAGAAGAACGGGTGGATGTTTCAGGTGTGGATCCACGGAGCATATGATTAAAGACTGTCCGCAGGTGGATCAAGCACAGCCCGCGGGACGAGGTTCTGATCATGCTAGGAGAGGTGATCAACAACCACCAAGGGGCCACGGACAAGCCAGGGGTGATAATGGTAATGAACGCGGTTGTGGAGCACCAGGTAGAGGTGTAGGTTATGCTGAGGCGAGGCAGCTAGCGTTGGTCTATGCAGCACATCGCCAAGGGGAAGGAGACGCTCCAGATGCAAACAAGGGTGCATACCCTACCATAGTATACTAAGTGTTTATTTTGGCTTTCGAATTAGAATGCGCAGCGAAAGCATAGTGGTGAGTCTTAGGTAGTATGATTACTAGTTAGTTGGAAATTTTGAGGATGAAATTTCTTTAAGGGGGTAGAACTGTAACATCCTGAATTTTTGGGCCTATGCGTTTAGTGTGTGGGTATGTTTAATGCGTTAATTTAAGTGTTAGGGGTTCAGAATGGGCTCAGGTTTGGGCTGAGGCCTTGATTAAATATTCTGCTTAGACACTTTAGGGGCTTAAATTAAAGTTTTAGTAGTTTAATTGACATATTGGGCTTGTGGCCCAGCAACTAGGGGCACAGTAAAGGGGAGCTATAAGTGGCGTCACAAGTGCATGAGGAGGGGCCAAATTTTGGCAGCTTGAAGCCCAGGTTTTAGGGCTAAAATTCGGCACTTGAAGAGGAGCTAGGGGGGACGGCACAAGGCTATTATTTAGGGATTTATTTTATGTGGATAATAAGTAGAGAAAGGCTATTATTTAGGGATTTATTTTATGTGGATAATAAGCATATAAAGGCTATTATTTAGGGATTTATTTTATGTGGATAATAAGCATATAAAGGCTATTTTTGAGGAGACAATAGATCAAGATAAGGGAAAATATGAGAGCTCATCCAAGAGGCTAGAGTTGGTCGAAAATTAAACTCTGTAAAGAGGGAGGAATTGGTTTTGTATAAGTAGAGGTATGTGCCGAAATTTGCTGTATAGTTCTCTTCATCTTTTTCTTTTCTCTACTAAAACCTCCACTCCATTCTCCCTCTCAACTTTCTTTCTTTTCTTTCTCCCTTATTGGCCGAACTCTCTGACAATCTCCTTCTCATCTCTTTCAAATATTTTAGCTGAAATCTCTAAGCCTTCTCTTGATTTCTTTTTACTTTCTTCCTAAGCCAAAGCCGAAACACTCTATTCAGATCTTCTAAAAGCCGAAAACACATCAGTTCATCTTTCCGGGATTTCCATAATAGCTGAAATCTTTAGATCTCATCTCCTGTGTTTGCCAAATTCTCTCTGGGGTATCTGCTTGTGTCGAATCTCGAAGGAAACTAAAGGTAAGTATTGATTCGTAAGATTTCAATCTTTTCCGGCTTTTTAGGGACTCTAGCCGAATGGCTATAAGGAGCTAATCTTAAGTTTTTTCTCTTATTTGCGGCATTCCGGGATTTCAAGGGGAGTCACTCGCTTAGATCTCTAAAGATAGAGTTCAGTAACACTCGAATCGTGTTACTTTCGGGATTTCAAGGTAAGAAGATATATTAGTTTTAACGTGTAAATTCGGGTATTTATTAACCCTTGGCCAAATGTAGGCGAGCCCAAATCTTCGTATTCTTCTAGCTTTTTAGCAAGGTTTTAGACTAAGGGTTGTAGATCCAGATAGTAAGGATTTTAACTAAGGGGGTAAAACTACGCGATATCAGGTGTGTAACTTCTCACGCCATTAGATTGAATGCTTATATATATATATATATATATATATATAATAAATCCGCTATACTCTATTAAATGTCGAAATCCCGGCATAACGTTTGAAAACCCGAGGTGGGTAAAGGCTAAGTATCAGGTTAGTGATTTCTGCCATTCCTCAGTGAATGTTTCTGTAAAAAAAGCGATATGTTTTATATGTTGATTTCTATGTGTGCTTGGGGTTGGGTGATTGATGAAAGGGGAAGTGATCTGTTCTGGTGGCTTATGCCATTTCAGCCTGGTGACTCTGTCACAACTCTGTTTCTGGTGGCTTCTGCCATTTCAGCCTGGTGACTCTATCACAACTTTGACGATGAGCAGCTAACTGCAGCATGACTGCCATCGATGGTGTGTAGTGGTGTGGGTTGATTGTAGAAATCCCCAATGGTGTGATTGGCAGGTAAGGGTGGTGTGTAGCGGATGGAAACCTAGGATTGGGTTGGGTTTTATGTATGTTATCTACTATATTATGTTCTATAATTCGATCTATGGGATAAGGCCCAATCTGATGGTGCATGAGAGTTGCACACTGAGTTTCGCGACTCACCCTATTATTTTAACAATTTCAGGTGACACTTAGTGCATCGGACCGGGCTGGAGTGGAGAGCAAGGTGGCCATGTGATAGAGTACTGAGGATTCTGCAAAAGACTTTATTTTGTTTATTTATTTTTAAGAAATTTGTTTTAAGTGGGTTTAAAATTTCCTTGTAATAAGGACATGGGCCACTAGACTATTATTCATGTTTTGGTTTTATGTTGGGCATTTATTACTGGGCTTTTAAGTTTTATGTTTTAAATTAAGTTAAGACATGTATGAAATTATAGTTTTTATTTAAAATTCACCAAGTTAATTTATAACTTTATATTTTATATGTTAATGAATTATTAAGCTTTCGATATAAAGGTTTAAACATAGTAATTGTTTTCCAAATTGCAACATGTTTTGTAAAATCCCTTAAGTGACAACCAGATCCGGTTGTAGCGTTTGGGCCGGGTTTGGGGTGTTACATATTTATTTTTTATTTTAGATTTTGCTAAATTTTTTTCTTTCTTCTCCCAGTAGGTACCTCTAGTTTATGACTAGAAGGAACCCGAGGGGACCTTTAGTATACGATAGTGAAATTGAAGCTACCGTTCGTAGGACTCGTAGAGAAAGCAGGTGAGCCCTAAATTACACAAAGGAAGACCAAGAAGATAGATCCAATCCTACTGAAGGGATGGACGAGAATAATCCACAACCACATGATGTGGGAGAAAACAATGCCCCACGTACTATGTTTGATTATGTTAAACCGCATTTAACTGGAGCGGAATCGAGTATTGTTAGGCCTGCTATAATGCTAATAATTTTGAATTCAAGCCTAATACAATACAAATGATTCAACAATTTGTTCAATTTGATGGTTTACAGGACGAAGATCCAAACACTCATATAGCTATTTTTTAGAGTTCTGTGATACCTTCAAAATAAATGGCGTTTCTGATGATGCCATACGTCTTCGGTTATTTCCCTTTTCATTAAGAAATAAAGCCAAACAGTGGTTAAACTCGTTACCACGAGGGTCAATCACTACATGGGAGCAAATGACTGAAAAATTTCTTTTAAAATATCTCACCGGCCAAACCAGACAAATTACGGAATGATATCTCTTCTTTTGTGCAGATGGATTTAGAGACACTATACGAAACATGGGAGAGATACAAGGATCTCTTGAGAATGTGTCCGCACCACGGTTTACCCTTATGGCTCCAAGTCTAAACCTTCTATAACGGTGTAAACCCCTCAACGAGGTAATTAATTGATTCAGCAGCCGGTGGAACTCTGAACAACATAACTCCTGAAGCAGCCTACGAGTTCGTTGAAGAGATGTCACTGAATAACTATCAATGGCAAGTTACAAGGACTAAACCGACAAAATCAGCTAGAGTTTACAACCTCGATGCAATGACCACACTATCAACAAGATAGAGATGATAAATAAAAAGCTTGATAGTTTGTGTTCTTCGCAGGTACACCAGTCATGTAGTGCAACGCAAGTGGAACTGTGGCGAATCCTGAGTAACCACCCTACCAACCAGGAACAGAGAGCGAACAGATGAACTATATAGGTAATAATTTCAGATCCAATAATAATCCTTATAGTAATACTTACAATCCAGGTTGGAGGAACCACCCAAATATTTCATGGGGAGGTCAAGGAATTCAAGGAAATCAAAGACAATAACCTCCTCAAAATTTCCAAAATCAACCATATCCACAAGAGAAAAAGCCAGACCTCGAAGAGATGCTGACAAAATTTATGGCAAGCACAGAAAATCGTCTCCAAGATACCGAGAAAACACTTAAAAGTTAACAAACATCAGCTGAGGAGACCAAGAACCGAATCAGGGAACTTACTAAGTCCGTAAGGGAAGTCACTAAAGCAGTCGGACAACTTACAAAGTTAATGTCCGAATGACCGCAAGGACGTCTACCGAGTAACAATGAGATTAATCCAAAGGAGCAAATCCAAGCCATCACTGCTCATAACAGCATAGGGGTAGACGAACCTAATCCAATACAAAAGAACGAGGTAGATGAAGGAAAAGTTGAGGCAACACAGGAAAAGCCAAAACCAGAAATCAAAGAATACCAACCTCACATACCTTACCTCGAAGTAATAAAAAGAGATGATACAGAAGAACAGTTTGGTAAGTTTCTTAAACTTTTAAAGAAATTACATATTAACTTACCTCTTCTTGAAGCCCTTTTTCAGATGCCAGATTCGAGGAAATTTTTAAAACAGCTGTTAACAAACAAACACAAATTAGTTGAGGAGCCACATGTGGAATTGAACGCAGTATGCTCAGCAATGTTATAGAATAAACTACCACGGAAGCAAAAAGATCCAGGGAGTTTTACTATTCCTTATTTAATTGGTAGACTAAATGTTGATAATGCGTTAGCTGATTTAGGGGCAATCATAAATGTCATGCCTTACAAAATGTTTAAACAACTAAGTCTAGGGAAACCCACACAAACTAGGATGAGTATTCAATTAGCTGATAAAACTGTTAGAATTCCTAGGGGCATTATCGAAGATGTTCTTGTCAAAATCGATAAATTCGTTTTCCCAGTAGATTTTGTTGTCTTAGACATGGATGAGGATAATTCAATCCCCTTAATTTTAGGAAGACCCTTTCTAGCAACTGCCAAGACTAAAATTGACGTTGCCACAGGAGAACTCATACTTTGTGTAGGCGACAAATTAATCAGTCTTCAAGCTCTTGACTCGGCCAGGACAACAATCGATGAAGGTAAGAAACTCAATCCAGTTGATAATCAATTTGTGCAACCTTCATCGCAGGAACCACCACAAGGATACAAACCGAAGCCAAGTCATAGACCCCAAGCCAACAAGGAAGAATCACATAAGGAACAAAGCCTTAGGGTCGACAAACTAAAACAGCATGAAATACAAATCAAAGAAGAACCGGAACCGCATGAAGTAAAACCGAAGGAGCCCCCAGAAGAGCTCGTAGGAACATCAAACCACTTCAAAATAGGAGACCAGGTACTGTTATATAAGGCAGATCCCCGTGTCATCACATCAAACTTGACCACGAATGAAGAAATCCCTCTTGAGGTAAGCAATATCTTCCCATACGGAACAGTCGAGCAAAGCAATCATATATCCGGCACTTCTAAGGTACACGCTTCTCGACTCAAATCTCATCAAGAAAATGGAATTGTCAACATGAGGGAAGATATCCAAATCTTTAAACCTCCCTAATTTTTCAAAACAAGGAAAGTCCAACATAAGATTATAAATGAGCGCTTCTCGAGAGGCAACCCGAGTACTGACATAATTTGTTTTGAATTCATTTTCTTTTCTTCTTTTCTTTATCACCTAACTTAAAACTAACCAAGGGTGCAAATTTCTAGGCCACACGGCCTTGCACAGGGCCATGGCCGTGGCCGTGTGTACATCAAGAATCTTTGTACCAACATGGCAGAGGCAGTACAAGTCAGATTCACTTAATTCTCGACGTCACGGATCCAACCACTCCCCCATGGGTACCGACAAAGTGGCACGGTCGTGCCCTATGACCGTGTGAAGCTACTGACTTGCAAGCCACGGGTAGAACACGCCCGTGCCTTAAAATCATCCCAACATACTGACTTGTGCCCTACGGGCGTGGCAGGCTAAAAAACGGGCATGGAGAAACAACACGCCTAGACATACAGCCGTGCTAAGTGGCCGTGTGCATCGACATGCCCTCACACCACGGGCGTGGGAATGTACCAGATTTGAGCATCTATTTAAACACCAACCCTCCCCCTTCCCATTCTACTACTTCCCACCTCTTTTCTTATTCCTTATCCTTAGATTTCCCCTCCATAACAAGTCTCTCCAACCCTTGAGCTACACTAAAACCATGCCGAAGAAGAGTAAGAAGCCAAGTATAATCTCACCAAGGGTGACCACTATACATAAGCTCATGCCAGCCGCTTCTTCTAAACAACAAGCCAAGGGTCTTTGAGACCATTTAGTTTTTATTTTTCTTTTCTCTTTTGCTTCAATTTCCTTCTTTTTTACAATCTTATGCTTAATTTAGTTCAATATATTTTAACTTCTTAGTGTTAGGTTGTAAAGGCTGCTTGGGAATCACAGCACTTCCGCCACTGCCAGCACCTCCGTCACCCTAGAAGTCACACTCACCTCATGAACCATCTACCGATAAGGATTCTCAAGCCCCTTTATCTTCCAATCTTAGTTTATTTTCCTTCTTAGTCTCCTTTCCTTTTTCTTTCTTGTTTTTAGTTATATATTTCGTTTATTTTAAATGTGTCTTAATAACTCCTAGCTAACTATTTACGACCCCAATTTCTTTATTTAGCTCAGAATCGTCATCCAGACCGACTCCTCCAACTCCAGGATCTCATCCATAATTCAGGAAGTTTCACCTCCCCCTCTCTTTTAAATTTTATATCTGTCTTTGTACATTGAGGGCAATGTACATCTTAAGCGTGGGGGGTGAATATTTATTTGAAGAAAGGGCCTAACTTTCTGTATTATTCTCAAATCCGGCCTAACTTTCTTCATTATTCTCAAATCTGGCCTAACTTTCTTCTTTATTCTCAAATCCCTGAATTTAGTCTTGTTTTTAAGTAATTTCCTCATATTACTAATTAGGATGAAATTTTTGATGGTTTATGATTTTTTATTGATATGTTTTAGATTAAGTTATAGTTAATTGTGCATTGATGATTAAATTAGAAGAATATCAGAGAATCAAGTATGATAAGTCTATTTTTTAGAATTAAAATCTTTGCTAGGTTGTTGAGCTGAATCTAAATATGATCTGGAAGTTTGAAATTTACAAGGTTGATGTCAAAACACCCATAATTTTTTGTGAAATTTTGAGCCTATTAGAGCATATATTCTCTTCCATGCTCACTTTATTGATTATGAGTGTGTCAACTATGAATTGTTATTCTAGAACTTGCCTCGATTATACATGTTGAGACCACATCTATGATTTGATATACAGAGATGATAAAGGCACCTAGGTTTTAACTCACTCACTCCACTAAAAAGCCTACCTCCATAAATTAACCCTTAGTGAACCCCGTTGATCCTAACAACCCTTTTTATTAACTTACCAGCTAATATTAACCCCAAACCCCTTTGTATTTGTTATCACCATTCCTTTTGACTACCCTCATATCGAGATTCGGTTTGATGTGTTGCCTAGTTGTTATCTTTATTTTAAGTAATAGATACATTCCTCATTATGTAAATTTGATGTGCGCTTAAAAAAAACCCGAAGTATACTCAGTGTTAGTTCTACTAAGTGAGCTTACATGTTGAAGTTCCACATCTTGAGGAAAAAGCTCGTATTATTAGTTTTCAATTGATGTAATTAATTAGGATTAGTTCATTTTTTTAGTCAGGCAATTTGTCAGGTCAGTCTCGATTCTAACCTTCTAATTCAGCCTTTATCCACACCTTTAATCCAAGCCCCGTTACAACCCTATTAAAGACCTTTTGATTTATGTATCATCTCATATTATAGTGGTGGAGATTTGATTTTCAGGCAAGCCTATAGGATTAACTTTTCAGGTTCGACTTCTGAGAGCTTAATTTTGAACCTTAAACACCTTGAGTGATTTGAGTGAATCTTTAGTGAGGATGTCAATCCTTATCGATTTTGAATCAAAGGTAATTATTTAGATAAGGGGAAACACCTACGTTTTTATGCTACAAATATATGACTTTGACTGTTTGAATCTTTAGGACTCTTCGAGTTAACTCATCCATGTATAAATTATCTATGAATTATGATGAGACATTATTGATAGGAATTATGAATCATGGAAAGTTTGTTTTAATTGTAAGTTGAGAATTTTTCTTGAGGACAAGCAAAAGCTTAAGTGTAGGGGTATTTGATAAACCGTAAAAGCAACATATTTTAATCCCACATTTAGTATGCTTTTGGATGATTTAAGCCTCGATTCATATAAAAAGGTGCTCTTAATCCTTTCTTTTCATGTCTTATACCCAGGAAAGCACCCGAGGACGAAAAGATCATAAAGCGGGCCCAAAATAGAGTAAATGGGCCATATCACGAAATCCACACGGCCTGGACTTAAGCCTACATGGCCGTGCCACATTGATCATCTAGAACCCGGCCTTCCCCCCGATTCACACGGCCGTACCTCATTAAAGAAGTCTGAACACGGCTTGAAGACTAGTCACACGGGCGTGTGACATGGTCGTGTCCCTATCTTGGCAAAAAGCAATTTCATTCAGATTTGGATACTTTGGGGCAAAGAAACACACTCTAAGAGCCTATATAAACCCCCTAAGTGTTACCTGAAAATGGGCGGTTAGCTAGGCCAAGGAGCTTAGCCGAAAAGGTCATAGTTGTGGGGATCACTCGAAGATAGCTAGATGATCCATCTCTAGAAGCCGGAATTCTACTCAAGACGGCGGATCTCTCCTTCAATTCCTTTAGGGAGTTTTAGAGATTTCTTATGTTTTGT
The DNA here is from genome assembly GCA_005393395.2 of Gossypium australe. NCBI lineage: Eukaryota > Viridiplantae > Streptophyta > Magnoliopsida > Malvales > Malvaceae > Gossypium > Gossypium australe. The sequence continues at coordinate 44,746,149 of CM016619.1, forward strand.
TTTATCTTTTCTTCTAAGACGTTTTCTTTATTTTTTATGAACTAAACCCTTCAGATACCTGAAGGGGATGAAACCTAGATGAATCTTGCTATTATTTTCTGAACTATAAGATAAATACTTGATTTGTTGTTAATTATGTGCGCTTAATTCTTGTGTTAATGTTTCCAGGATATTAATCCAAGTATGATGTGTTTAGGTAGTGGAGCAAAAGTCCCTGCCTATTCATAGATCTAGCATAATTAAACCGGAGTCGTTCACGCGCCTAGAGATAGGGTGACGAGATTTTGCCGGATTAGGGTGAAACCTAATATGGGAATCCATATATTGATTTACTGCTATTCTACCGGGTTATTAAGTGAGAAAGAGATTTTCGTTAATTAACCTGGGGTTAGACGTTATTCGCCTCGAGAGAGGGTTTAATATACGTTAGGGAGTCCTACGGATCAAGTCAAGTGAATAAATCGTATGGTTCAGGTTAGATAATAAGTGAAATCTAGGTGAATTCTTCCCGAGGGTATCGTCTTAAATCAACTGAGTCTTCCCTCAAGTTAGTTCCCAATTCATTTTTTTTGTCTTTGCGTGTTTAGCTTAGTAGTCGTTAGATCTAAACAACTTCACATATTTTAGGCTAGATAATAAAAAGAAGGTTAGTATTAGTACTTTTAGTTCCTTTGGGTTTGACAATCCGGTCTTGCCTAAGCTATACTACTGTTTGATAGGTACACTTGCCTTTAATCATTGTCAGAGTTAGTTTGTAGGTTTGATCATTCTCTTTATAAATTTTAAGACTCTAATCATAGTGATCAAAAGCCCAAACTCTAGTTGGTAGGCTTATAAGTTAAAGTGTGTAGGTAACTAACAGAATGGGCCTGTTGGTCTGGTGGTTAAGTGGTGTGTTATTGTGGTGGAGGTTTTGTGTTCGAATCTTTGTGCGAGCAAGGGAACTATTTTGCTAATAATGTTGTGTAAGAGTTTGAGTTTTAGTTAAACACTGATGGTGGAGCGTTTGAAGGAGAGAATTAAGCAGTTGAGAGGGGGAAGTTATCAGGATCTGATCAGAGGTTCAATTAGGCAAAAATTTGGCTCTCTCTCTCTCTTCTCTTTTCCTGCCGTTTTCTTTTTTCCCCAAAATCCTTGTTGCCGTTTTCTTCCTTTTTTCCTCCCCTTTCTTTTTGATTTTTATTTTGCTTCTTGCTTGCACAACGCTTTCTTTGCGTATTCGGTAAGTGATGGTTTCAATCGTTCTTAACTATTCCTCAAGATTAATTAGTAAATAAGGGTTTTTTGTAATGTTTAGGGGGTCCTTAAGAGGTTGTGGATTTCTAGTTGGTGCCGACGAGCTGCGGATTCGTCACTGTTCGCTAAGGTAAGGGTTAAGGGTAAGATTTAGGAATTGTCTATTCATACTGATTCGGTTTAGTATTGATTTAAGTGACTGAAATTGGGCCTTGAATTGTTGATTTTAGGTTTTGCTGTGCTCTAGAGTGATTACGCGTCAAAATCGGACCAGGTGTTTACCCAAAGAAGTAGAAAATGAGGTTTCGGTGAAAGTTGAAAACTTTCCTGTCGACGCCACACGGGCGTGTGGTCGCCCGTGTGGTAGGCAGTGTGCAAGACTATAAGTCACCACATGGCTGTGTGAGGGCTGAGCGAGGCCATGTGCGATACACAGGCTCGACCAATTGGGCCGTGGGGGCCCACACGGGTGAACCACACGGTGTGTGGGATTATGGGCCAGGTCGTGTGATCCATACGATTAAGGCCAATTTGGGTCATGTGGGCCCACACGGGTAGGCCACATGGATGTGTGAGCCTATTTTTCTAAAAAATCTGTAAGGTTGCATGGGTCGCCCAAGTCGACTGTGGACCTACCATAGGGTCTGTCTGATTTTTGTACTAAGCATGTATGCTGATCTGAATATATATGTATGAGTTTTAATTGCATAATAGCATGTCATTCTTGTATGTTGCATTGCATTGGGGTGGGTTGATTATGATTGGATGAAGTATCTGAAAGGGTCTTAAGCCTGTTATCTGTCAGCTCAGCTGCAAATCTCAGCTCAGCTCAGCTGTTATCTGAAGGGCTGGGTGGGTTGATTTTATCCCCATATGGTGCGTAGGGTTGGACGGAGTTGGTGTGTAGAGACTGGTGGGTATGACTTTGTTTTCTGCATATTCTGTCTGGAATGGGCCAATGCCTTATAATACGTCTGTTTCTGCATCTGAATGGGCTAAAGTCCACACTGTTTCTGTAATGGGCTCAGACCCGAAGTATGAATGCATGACTGTTTTCTGATATGATATTGTGTGCATGTTTTCTGTGGGGATTACACACTGAGTTTGTAAAAACTCACCCTTTTCTATTTAATTTTACAGGTAATCCCCAGTAGTAGACAGATAGGTGCAGCGGAGGACTCCGCAGTGACCGCGGTTCTAGATAGTTATTTACGGTTTATTTTTAAATATGATTTGGTTATTTTTGGGGGTAAATTTTATGTAATAAGGTCATTCAAATTTTTGTTTAAAACTTGGGATTATTGTTTTATAAACTGCTAGTAGTAGGAAAAAAATGCGAGTTTTCAAAATAAACAAGGGTTTTTATCAAATATGTACGACCTTGCAAATTGTTTTAAAAGCTTCCGTAATGTATATAATTTTAAAAATGGATAACAAACAAATACACGACACGTTTTGACGATAATCGAAGATACCAAAAAATAGTTTTAACGCAGTTACGATTTCTAAGAGCATTATCATGTGACATCGCCAGATTCGGCCATAACGTCCAGGCCAGGTTTGGGGTGTTACATTTAGTGGTATCAGAGTCAGGTTGCAAAACTCGGCAGTGGATTTGAGTTTTTAAAATTGGTTTCTCTGAAATGATTTTTTTTAATGATTCAAAATATTTTGAACTGAATATGTGGTACACGAGTTTCTGGCACCGATCTTGTAAGTGTTCTGAACTCCGCTTAAAATTTTTTGAAATACTACTTGTATGCTTGAAACAGCCAATAGGTAGTATACTGTACTGAAACACTCTAGGTAGTGTAAATTGGAAATTGTAGCGAAACTAAAAATCATAGTGAGACTACGAATCGCGATAACAAACTCTGAACTTCTAATACTATTCTACATAAAACATTTGTTAATAAATATTGGAACTATAAACTAATGCATAAAACTATTAATTCAGATAAACTCCAAACTTACGATGAGCGCACGTGGTATCCGCGGACGGGGTACTAGAGGCCGTGGTAGAGGCCGTAGGGGGCTCGAGCTGGGTCCTCCGCATCTGAGAATCTGCCCAATCTGGATACGAGTGAGATGCCAATCTCACATGCTACAGAGACTAGGTCTCATGATCGTGAGGCTGGGGATAACGCACTATCCTGAGCCATGTTACGGATTTTAGAAAGGGTTGTTGGACCCAACACTGGATCTGGGGGCCGAGGGTCGGTTACGGAACGACTTCAGTCCAATGAGGCTGAGTTATTCAGGGGTGTCAGTGGAGTCGCCCCTAGCGTGGCCGAGTATTGGATGGAGGCCACGAAAAGAATTATGGATGATTTGGATTTTATTGCTGAGTAGAAGCTTAAGGGAGCTGTTTCCCTACTTCGCGACGAGGCTTACTAATGGTGGCTGACTGTTAAGGAGGGCACTCAGCCCGACCGCCTGACTTGAGATTATTTTAAGATGGCTTTTCAGAATAAGTATGTGGGAGCCAGCTACATCGATGCTAGGATGCGTGAGTTTCTTAATCTCACACAGGAAGACCATTCAGTGGTCGAGTATGAGGCCATGTTTCTGAGATTGAGCCGTTATGCTCGGGGCATGGTGGTGACAGAATATGAATGATGCATCCGTTTCGAGGATGGACTCAGGGACAGCCTATGGGTTCTGATAGCTCCGCAGAGGGAGCGTAATTTTTCTGCTCTGGTGGATAAGGCGAAGATCGCCGAGGAGGTTAAGCACGTTGAGCGCGAAAACTGCGAGAAAGGAAAGAATAAGAGGGATCGAAGCACTCGAATTCTGTGATGAGGCCTAAGAAAAATGTAACACCCCAAACTTAGCCTAGACGTTACGGCCAGATCTGGTATGTCACATGGAAAGGTTGCTTAAAGAAACTTCGCGATTGCTTAAGAATTTTGAGTTTTGTTTTCATTTTGAAAATCAGATTCGTCTTTATGGTTTCCTTGCAAAATTTTGTGAATATTGCTAACAACCGAAAACTTGTTTTTATAATACAAGAATCGAAAACCAGCGGATTTCAGTATGTGACATTTTCGAAAATAATGATTGTAGTTTAAGAAAATCCCGAATTTAATTATTCATAGTTTGTGATCCATTCTTTAGTATTTTGGAAAACGGTTATTTAAGGTTTTAAGGAAACCCCGTGTCAATCAAATCATAATAGATAATAAACGCGTTAAAATAAAAACCAAATTAAAAGCATAGTGGCGTTATTACAAAACATAAACCCAAATTTAAAATAAATTTTAAAAAATGAAAAACAGAGTTTACTAAAGAAATGATGCATGGCCACCATAGAGTCCCCCTCGGCTCCAAATCTGCAATGCTAGGAATTACCTGCAAAATTAAGCAGAGGAGTGAGTTACGAGAACTTAGTGTGTAATCTCCCACATGATCAATAACTGGGCCCGAACCCATTCAGATACCAACTAGGCCTTAGCCCTTACGAAATCAATGTGGGTGAGACCCTTACAGAGCAAAATGGGCCTTAGCCCTATTAGCATGGTATAGCAGATAGTGAATGCAATGCAAAACCCACCCCAGCCTATTATTCCATCCGCTACACACCACCCGACTAACCAAAGCACACCGGTGGGGATTTCTACAATCAACCCTTGTCCACTACACACCATTGACGGCAGCCACGCTGCAGTCATGCTGCTCATCACTGAAATTGTGACAGAGTCACCAGATTGTGTGGCATAGCCACCGAAATAGAATGTGGCAGAGCCACCAGATCAGAACGTGGCAAAGCCACCAGAATAGTGTGACAAAGTCACCGGAATACACTGCCCCTTTCATCGATATCATATCGTAGCCCCATGCAACATATTATCATAATGTGATGAATACAGAACATACGTTAATGTGCATCAGACAGTCGGAGCATACATACAATTACGCTAAATTATCCAAAAAGGCATAGTCACAAGTGTTACTTACCTGGCATCCCCAACTCTACCCTCTAGGGTATCTCAATTGTCGTTACACTTATTTTGGCCTATAGCCAATACAAATATTAATGCGGAACAAACAAATGAAAGTCTGTGGTTTACACACCTGATTACGCGAAGGATTAAACACTCCTGGTTGTCGATACTCTTACTATTGCGAACAACTACGATCTGTCTATCCCAAACTGATGTCGGCTCTCTACTACAACCAGGTGGAAAATCCCGAACGGCTGACACTTCACGCCGTTTGAACTTAGGAGCAGAGACTGCGAGTCCGCTCCCTTTCTGCTCCTTAATCAATACCCCCTCAGAACAACTACCACTCGCCTCCATGAAGAAAATCTCGTCAGTAAGGTATCACAGTGAAACGGCAGTTGTCTAACAAAGAGGTTTTGTTATGGCAAAGTAACACAAAAGAGAAAGAGGAACAAAACCAGATAAAAGAGGATCCTTACCTTGATCAAAGGAGAACCGAACACCAATAGATTCGGCTTACAAACCCGGATGAGTCCCTAAATAACACAAGGTTAGGACCGATGCCCAAAATAAGAACAAAAGAAATGGCCTTTCAGCCAAATAGGAACGTGAAAGAGGCCCTCTATCCATTCGGCCATCACCACCACTTACCAAAACCTTCCGATTGAAAGCTGAACGAAGAGGAGAAGGTAATATCAATCCCCTCTATAAACAGCCAAAGCCCAAAAAAAAAGTAAGCTTAAGACTTTCAGTTTCAACAAGGCGACAAGAGAAGAGAAAAGAATGAAAAGAAATAGAGGAAGAAGAACCCCTTACCGAGCTAACAAGAATCGAATAGAAAGCAAGATTCGGCCCTCAACAATATCCCCGAACTATTCGGCTATTGGCAATAGAGGAAAGAAATCGATTTCAAATATGATAAAGGAAGAACAATAAGAACACTAAAAAGAAAAAGGGAGTTTCGGCTACCAACAAATAAAGAAGGAACCGATTCACAGAGGATGGGGAAGGTTCTGTCGATGGGGGAAAAGGGTAGAGAAATAATGAGGAATCAAAGAGGGTTTTGGCTAATGTGTAGAAAATAAATCTAGAAGAAAATTTGGCTAGAGGGGAAAGAAGTAGAGGAGAAGAGAGTTTCGACCAAGAGAGAATAACAGAGAAGACAGTTGCAGAAAAAAATAGATGAAGAGAGAAAGAAATACCCAATTGGTCACTCTCTAATTTCGGCTAAAACCAAAGATACAAAACTAATTTGAATCGTTTGACCAATTCAAACTCCTCAAGCCCCTCTTTTCCATCCATTTGAATTTGTTTGACTCATTCCACAACCACCATGGTAGAGTCCCAGCCGAATGCCAGCTCTTCCCTTCCTTGAACATAAAAATTAAACTCCAAAGTGCAGCAGATGGGATTCGAACTCCTCCCCCTCTGCTCTTACAAGTGACGCAACATCCACCCCACCATAAGCTCATCTTTGTATCCTCAAACGCAAATAATCAACCTTAAAGCCTGCATCTACTAGCTCTCTCTCTTAAGTGCCCTAAAACAAAAATTTTACCAAAGCTTCAACTCGAACCCGAGCCTTCCCAAGACCCCCAAACACACCAGAACAACAAGCATAACTAGCCAAACGCAAGAAATAGCACAAAATGCAGAACCCCTAATTCTATGATGTTACAGTTCTACCCCCTTATAGTAATTTCGGCCTCGAAATTTACCTGATCAAAAGAGGTGAGGGTATTGTTGTTGCATCACAACTTCTGGCTCCCACGTGTCTTCTTCTGAACCATGATTTCGCCATAAGACTTTGACCAACAGAACCGACTTCCTTTTCAACACCTTAACATCCCAATCTAGAATCTGCACTGGTTCTTCTTCAAAAGACAGGTCGAGTCTTATCTCAATTTCTTCCACCGGCACTATGTGAGATGGATCCGAACGATAGCGCCTTAACATTGAAACGTGGAATACATCATGTATTTGATTCAACTCAGAAGGTAACTAAAGCTAATAAGCTACTGGTCCCACACGTTTCAACACTCGATAAGGCCCGATGAATCTGGGGCTCAACTTGCCTTTCCGTCCAAATCTTAGAACCTTCTTCCGAGGTGAAACTTTCAGAAAGACCTAATCACCCACTGAGAACTCTATTTCCTTACGCTTCAAATCTGCATACGATTTCTGCCTGTCGGAAGCTTCCTTCAACCAAGCCCAAATCAACTTAACCTTTTCTTCCGTCTCTGAGATCAATTCCGGACCCAACAACTATCGCTTACCTGAATCTGTCCAGCAGGTAGGGGTACGACACCTATGCCCATACAACGCTTCGTAGGGTGCCATCTGAATGCTGGATTGATAACTATTGTTGTATGCAAATTCTGCCAATGGTAGAAAATCTTCCCAACTACCTCTGGAGTCAATCACACAGCCCCTTAACATTTCTTCCAGAATTGGAATTACCCTTTCCGACTAACCATCAATCTGTAGGTGAAACGTTGTGCTGAAATCTAGTCTCATACCCAAAGCTTCATGTAATGCCTTCCAAAATCGTGATGTAAACTTAGGATTCCTATCTGATATGATAGACACTGGTACCCCATGCAACCTCACAATTTCCGCCACATATAGCTTGGCTAACTTCTGAAGCGAGTAATTCGTACGAACCAGTATGAAGTGAGCGGATTTCGTTAACATATCGACAACCACCGACACTGAGTCTTTTTTAGTGGGCGTCAGAGGTAGCCCACTAACAAAATCCATTGTTATCCTCTCCCACTTCCAAAGTGGAATCTTCAATGGTTGCAACATCCTTGAAGGTAGCTGATGCTCTGCCTTTACCTGCTGACATGTCAAACACTTACTCACAAAGTCTGTAACCTCCCGCTTCAGCCCTGGCCACCAATACAGTTCGCGTAAATCTCGATACATCTTACTTTCGCTCGTGAGTTTGTGGGCATGTTATCTCACACGGCCTATTGCACGGTCGTGCCGAGCTTCGTTCGCTTCTCCCATGCCCGCATGTAGGTCACCATGCCCATGTTTGAGGAATCAGTATCGACCATGGCTGTATCGCACGACCGTGGCCTTTAGTCAGAGCCCGTGGCTAGGGGAAAATTTTGTCCTACTTCCACACGATCTCTGCCACGCCGGTGTGCAAATTCGTGGTGTCCACCCGGCCACAGCCACGGCTGTGTGCAAGGCCGTGTGGTAGGGAAAATTGTGCTTCATTAATTTGGTTAGTTTGTAGTTAGGTGCTAAAAGTAAAAAAAATGAAAATAAAAATAAAGATCTGAAAATTAATGGGGTTAGTGTTCGGGTTGCCTCCCGAAAAGCGTTCGTTTAAAGTCTTAAGCTAGACTTACCTCTCATTTGTGTATTCATGGTGGTTTGAGGATTTGAAACTCCTCACCCCTGCTATCAGTTCTATGATTTCTGTATAGTTCGAGTCGAGTAGTGTTTACATTAAAAATGCCAAACTTGGGATTAGTTACCTTGACTGTACCATATAGGAATATATTCAGCACTTCAAAAGGAATCTCTTCATTTGTATTCAGGTCTGAAGTGGGGATTCGAGGGTCTGTCTTATCCATCAATACTTGATCTCCGATCTTAAATTTGTTCGGCTCATGGAGTGGCTTTGGTTCTGCTTCGTATATTCCTAGTTTCTCCTTGAAATGTGTCTTCCACTCATTTAGTTCATCGATCTGAAGTCGTCGTTCCTCGTGAGTTATTTCTTTGTTGGTATGAGGTCTAAGATCTAGCTCAGTTGTGTAGTTCCGTGGTGCTTCCTAAAAAGAAGGTTTAACTGAATGGTAATTAATAGAATTTATGTTCTCACCTTGATTACTCGATGTCCTAGCTGAATCAAGAGCCTTAAGAGTGATCGTCTCATCACCTACACGAAGTATGAGTTTGCCTATACCAACATCAATTTTTGTTCTGGCAGTTGCTAAAAAAGGTCTTCCTAAAATTAAAGGAATATTATTGTCCTTATCCATGTCTAAAACGACAAAGTCTACTGGGAATATGAATTTATCAATTTTTACTAGAACATCTTCAATTATACCCCTAGGAATTATAATAGTTTTATCAGCTAATTGAATGCTCATCCTAGTTTGTTTGGGTTTCCCTAGACCTAGCTGTTTAAACATTTTATAAGGCATAACATTTATGCTTGCCCCTAAATCAGCTAAAGCATTATCAACAGATAAACTACCAATTAAACATGGAATTGTAAAACTCCCTGTATCTTTTAATTTTCGTGGTAATTTATTTTGCAGAATTGCTGAGCATACTGCGTTTAGCTCCACATGTGACTCCTCATCTAACTTCCTTTTGTTTGTCAAAAGTTCTTTTAGAAATTTCCTTGAATCTAGCTTCTGTGAAAGAGCTTCAAGAAACGGTAAGTTGATATGTAATTTCTTTAAAATTTTAAGAAATTTACCGAATTGTTCATCAGTGTTGTCTTTCTTCATCGCATTGTGGTATGGTACATGAGGTTGGTACTCTTTAATTACCGGGTTTGGCTTATCATGACTTACTTCACCCTTACCTTTTTCTACCATATTCTCTTGCTTCAAATTGGTGTCATCTAACCCTTCACTATCATGAGCGATTATTGCTTGAAGTTGCTCCTTTGGGTTAGTTTCAGTTTTGCTTGGCAGGCTTCCTTGTGATCATTCAGAGAACTGCTTAGCAAGTTGCCCTAATTGGTTCTCGATCCCTTGAATCGATGCTTGTTGATTTTTGAGTGTTGTCTCGGTGTTTTGGAAACGGGTTTCTGACACCGCTATAAATTTTGTTAGCATCTCCTTAAGGTTTGGCTTCTTTTCCTATGGATAGGGTTGCTGTTGAAAGCCTGGGAGGGGTTGTTGTCTCTGATGTCCTTGGCCACCCCATGAGAAATTGGGGTGGTTCCTCCAACCTGGATTATAAGTATTACTATACGGGTTATTTTGAGGTCTAGAATTATTACCCATATAGTGAACTTGTTCATTTTCAGCGCTCGGGTTGTAAGGTGAGTATTCTGTATTGCTCATCCCTCCTCTATTCATATTACGCTGCATAACTGGATGTACCTTCGAAGAACCCCATAAAGCATCAATCTTTTTATTTAACAGTTCTACCTGGTTTGATAGCATGGTCACTGCGTCGAGGTTGAAAACACTGGTGACTTTTGTTGGCTTTGTCCTCGTGACTTGCCACTGATAGTTATTCAGTGACATGTTTTCAATGAAATCGTAGGCAGCTTCAGGTGTTTTGTTGTTCAAGGTTCCACCGGCTGCTGAATCAATCAACTGCCTAGTTGAGGGGTTCACACCGTTGTAAAAGGTTTGAACCTGTAACCACAATGGTAATCCATGGTGTGGGCACCTTCTTAATAGATCTTTGTATCTCTCCCATGCATCATAGAGTGTCTCTAAATCCATCTGCACAAAAGAAGAGATATCATTCCTCAACTTAATCGTTTTAGCCGGCGGAAAATATTTTAACAAAAAAATTTCGGTCATTTGTTCCCATGTAGTGATTGATTCTCGTGGTAACGAGTTCAACCACTGTTTAGCTTTGTTCCTCAATGAAAAAGGAAACAACCAAAGATGAATGGCATCATCAGAAACACCATTTATTTTGAAGGTATCGCAAAATTCTAGAAAATTCGCCAAGTGATTGTTTGGATCTTCATCCTGCAAACCATCAAACTAAACAAATTGCTGTATCATCTGAATTGTGTTAGGTTTCAGTTCAAAATTATTTGCAGCAATAGCAGGTCGAACAATACTTGACTCAGTTCCTGTTAAATTAGGTTTAGCTTAATCATACATAGTACAAGGAGGAGGATTTTGATTCACCGGATTTATGGGAACCATAGGAGGTAGCGAATTATTATCAGCCATCCCTTCAGTAGTATTGGTTTCATCCTCTTGTTTCTTCTGTTTATTGCAGGCTTCGCCTTATTTCTCTGCAATTTCTGCGAATGGTACCTTCTATATCGCTGTCAAAAATCAAGGGTCCTGACGGGTTCCTTCTAGTCATAAACTAGAAAAACCTATCAGAAGCAAAGAAAAGAAAAATTAGAAAAGAAAAAAAATTGTAACTAAATAAAAATAATGGCTAAAGTAATAAAAATTGAGCGTTCCTAATATTTCAGTTCCCCGGAAACGGCGCCAAAAACTTGATGGTGGTCTAGAAACTTTAATATTTATAAAAAGAATGATCGAGCCTAAAAACTAACTATGACCATGATTAAGGCAAGTGCACCTACCGAACAGTAGTATAGCTTAGTGGAAAGACCGGAATGTCAAACCCAAGGGAACCAAAAGTACTAGTATTAACTTTCTTTTTATTATTTAGCCTAAAATAAAGAGGATTGATGTCTATCTAACTAATTACTAAACTAAGGATGCTAAGACACAGAGAATGAATTGGGAAAATACTTTTGGAAAATCAGTTGATTAAGACAATACCCGAGGAAGAATCCACCTAGACTTCACTTGTTATTTAACTCTGAACCAGACGATTTATTCACTTGACTTGATCCGTAGGATTCCCTAATTTATATTAATACCTCTTTCAAGGCTACTACCATCTAAACCTAGGTTGATTAATTGAAATCTCTTTCTAATTAAAACCCCTAGTGTTGCATTAATTCGATATATGGACTCCCAGGTTTGACCCTAATCTGGCAGATTTTCGTAGTCCTATTTCTAGGACTGCGATCAACTCCGCTTAACTATGCTAGATCTACTCTTAAATAAGGACTTTTGCTCCTCTAAATAAACACATCAACACTTGAATCAATATCCTGAAATATTAAAGCAAGAATTAAGAACACATAATTAAGAACAAATCGAGTATTTATCATACAGTTCAGAAAAAAATAACAAGATCCATCTTAGGTTTCACCCCCTCAGGTATTTGAGAGCTTTAATTCATAATTATAAAAGAAAACATCTCAGAAGAAATTAAATAACAAAACATAAAGAAAACCCTAAAACCCCTAAAGGAAATTGAAGGGAAGATCCTCAATCTTGAGTGTGATTCCGGCTTCTGATATGGATCAACTGGCTTTCTTGGAGTAATTCCCTAATTTCAACTCTCTCTGGCTTCGCTCCTGTCAAAAGAACCCTGACAGAGGCCTTCTGTCAAACTTCTGTCGACCTCTGTCCTGCCCCCTTTTAGGTTACACTTAGGGTGTTTATATAGGCTTTCGAAATGTTTTTCTTTGCCTCCAAGTATCCTTTTCCGAGTGGAATTAAAATATGTCATGGCAAGGACACGCTCATGGCACACGCCTGTGTGAATCGAGCCCTAGGCCGTGTTTGAGTCTGCTAAAGTGGCACGGCCGTGTGGCGAACTCCAAGCTGTGTGGATTTCTTACTTTGGCCCATTTTCTCTATTTTTGGCCTGTTTTCCGTACTTTTCATCCTCCTATGCTCTCCTACGTATAAAACATGAAATTAAAGGATTAGGAGCATCAAATTTCACAATTCAAGGGATATATCATCCAAAAGTATGCCAAATGTGGGACTAAAATATGTATATATTACGATTTATCAGTCTTACATGGGATTGCCTCATGATGCCAATGTCATATCCCAGATATGGTCTTACATGGGATCCCTTAGCTCGGTGTCAATGCCATGTCTCAGACATGGTCTTACACGAGACCTTCCTTATGCGTTTCCTTTGAAAACTTACCATTGCCATGTCTTGACATGGGCTTACGTGGTATCCTTGCCTTATGAATCTTATCAATGCCATGTCTTGACATGGACTTACATGACATCTTTGTCCTATGAATTCACCAATGCCAAGCCTTGGCTTGGACTTACATGGGACCTTTGCCTCATAATAACTTTTCAATGCCATGACTTGTCATGGACTTACATGATATCCTTGCCTTATGCCGATGCCATGTCTTGACATGGTCTTACACGGGCTTTCCTTATCACATGTTGTGATAATAGTATCCTCATTATTCCGAGACTTCAATCGGGACTTTCTCAGACATATTCTCATTTACTTTTCTCACCATAATATCAATAATTTTACTTCATAGAAATAATATACATTATACAACATAATAAGTAATGGACTAAGAATACACGTAAAACTCTAATTCATACAAACTTACCTCGGTATCCAAAACGTATGTAGTTATGCAGATTTAGTCCTCGACTTTGTTCTTGCCTCAGTTTCGATCCGGGCTTCGTATTTCTTGATCTATAATAACAATTTAGCTCATTTTAATCATCATGTCAATAAAAGCATTTCAATAATCATGCTTTGCCAAAAATTACTATTTAGCCCCTAGACTTTGGCAAAATTACCATTTTGCCCCTAGGCTCAGAAATTAATTCTAATCACATTTCTACCTTCAACAAGCCTAGGTGACCATTTAATACTCTTATAGATATCATCAAAACTCAACATTTCACATATTTACAACAAATTGTAACCTTTTCATCAAGGTCCAATTAGGTGTTTCCAAGACAACACCTTTTACAAAAGTTGTTCATCTAACACCTAAGACTCAATTTCTTCCAAAAAAATGCAGCAATTAACAATGATAGCTCTCATGGAAAAACTCTAAACCTTATACAATATTGCACAATAGTCCCCTCATTTGAAAGCTTAAGCTTTAGGGGTCTCAAAAGTACAATTATTACTAAGAAAAATTGTCAAAATCACTTACAACAATGGAGGAAAGTTTGCTAAAAATTTAAGTCTTCAAAACCCCTAATCTTGCTTGCAATTTTGGTGGGAGAGATGAACAAGAAAGATGATATTTTCTCTTTCTTTATTCTAATATTAAACTAGTCAAATTTTTGTTACCAACTCTTACTAACTTTGATCAAATTTGTCCATCTTTGTCTCCCATTAAGTCTATGGCCGGCCAAGCACATTACAAGGGCTAAATTGCCTTTTAAAGACCTCAAATTAACAATTTATGGCTATTTGGCACCTTTAGAAATAAAAATGGAACTTTCGTACTTTATGCGATTTAGTCATTTTTTCGCGATTAAACATGAAATCGCTAGAATTTAAAATGCCAAAAATTCTCATGTACCTATACAGTCATATACTAATTTATAAAATCACATAAAAAATTTTCTCAAATCTCAGATTTAGTGATGCCGAGATCACTGTTCCGACTAGCCCCTAAATCGGACTGTTACACCGTGTGCAATACACTGGCTCGACCAATTGGGCCTTGTGGGCCACACAGGTGTGGGGGTCCACACGGGTGAAGTACATGGGCGTGTGGGATTCTAGGCCAGGCCGTGTAATCCACACGACTAAGGCCAATTTGGGCAGCGTGGGCCACACGGGCGTGTGGGCCCACACGAGCAGGCCGCATGGGCATGTGAGCCCATTTTTCTGAAAACTCTGTAAGGTTGCACGGGTCACCCATGTAACACCCCTAACCCATATCCGTCGTCGGACTAGGGTTAAAGGCGTTACCGGACCAATCGAAAACATGCTCAGAAGTTCATACATTCATCCATTAATCTCAAACATAATGTCCCTTAATACGGTCAACGAAACCTAAAACATGCTTATAAACCGGGTCGGGACTAAATCGATACATGTAAAAAATTTCTCAAGAATTCAAAAACTTTTCTAAGTTTCAGAGGATACACACCCGTGGGGGTAGGCCGTGTGCCTCCCACGGCTGCTAGACACACCCGTGTGTCCTCCCCATGGTCGAAACTGACCATTGCTCCACGGCCACCAAGCACGCCCGTGTACTTTGGCCGTGGTCGATCTTGCCAAAACCACATGGCTACCAGGCACATCCGTGTGTCGTGGCCATGTGCTCTTAGGCCATATACTGACTTACGCCCACGGTCACTTGGCACGCCCGTGTGCCACAACCGTGTAGCAAAAATAGGCCATTTGCAAGGCCAAAATGCCACCCACATGGGTCAATCCTACAAGCACATTTGAGCATTTATATACACACAATTTGGAAACCAATTTCATGTCAATAATCATCATATCATCACAACGTAATTCATTCTTTTTCTTACTCAAACTTGACCATTTCATAGATCACTTAACCATGCCAAAACATTCCACACATATCATATTCATTCAAGCAAATTCTCAACTCAAATCTAGCCAAATCACATAGCTAAGTTCATATAACAACTTATACCAAAATACTAGCCTATACATGCCATATCTAGTTTTATACATTTTCAAAGTGTACCAAAATGATTTTAGCAGTGTGAAGACGATTCTTGACGGTCCCGAGCCTTCAATAGCTTTGAAGACCCATAAAATAGAGAAAAACACACACACACAGAGTAAGCTTTCCAAAAGCTTAGTAAGTCATATTACAAACAAACTTAGCATGGATGGCATATGTGCATATAGATACATTGGCACATCTTAATTACTTAACAAACTATCACATATATGCTTTGATCCATGTACTTGACTATATTTGCCACATTAATCAATTCAAAAGTCTTATATATATACAAGCTCTTTATATACAAGCTCTTTCATGCTTACTTTCACATATCATAATGCTATCCCACTATACATAATCATCATAGTAAGATCATATAGGTACCTTATATACAGACTAAGTGTATAAATCAACGTACCTTAAACGGATTCACTATTTGCATAGCCATTTATATCACAAACTTGCCCGTTGAACCGTAAGGAATCTAATAGGATACTCAGAAAGCTCGGAATAGTTGTACAATGCCAACGTCCCAGACGAGGTCTTATATGCACTCAGATATTGATGCCATTGTCCCAGACAGGGTCTTACACGAATCAATATGATGCTGATGTCCCAGACATGGTCTTACACGTAAAGCTCATACCGATGCCAACATCCCAGATGTGGTCTTACACGTAATCTCAAATCAACGCCAATGTCCCACACGTGGTCTTACTTGATAAATAGAACAGATACCTATGTCATGACATGGCTAATCCTATCTATTCTTAGGTTCGTACCGGACTTCGCGGACATTGTCACTATATCGATCTTATCTCAGAATTCATGTACAGATCATCTCATAAGCATTCATAGTTAACAATAATCGTATGAGCATACATAGTTCAATACAAATATGTTTATTTGCATAATGACTTACCTCAGATTCGATTTAACAGAAACGGAAACGGCTACTCGGTTACTTTCGCTTTCCCGCGATCTAGGTCCGTTTTCCTCAGTTCTTGATCTAAACATATTCAAAATTAACCCTTTTATTCACCAATTCATTCAGTTCAATTCAAGGACACACATTTAGGGCTATTTACAAATTAACCCTCACATTTGCACAATTTATTAATTTAGTCCATTTTTCTCAAAACATCAAATTCACAAAATTTGTCCACACACATGCATAGCCGAATCTCCCTAGGGACTATATAAGTCCATATGTTTCATCAAATTCACAGATTAGTCCTCTAAAACAATATTTTCTCAATTTAGCCCTAATTAGCTAATTTCATCAAAAATTCAAGAACAAAATATATTCATCTAGCTTTAGTCTTACATTTAATACCATAAAACATCATAAGTCACATGAGTTTATCAAAGTCTCATTTCACAAACATCATCAATTCTCAAAATTAAACCATGGGTTTTATAGCTCTCAAAGCAACGATTACGAAAACGTAAAAATTATCAAAAATCGATCGAAAACATACCTTGAATCAAAGACTTTAATAGCCGAAACCTAGCTTAAATAATTTCTTTCTTTTTCTTCAAACTTTTGGCACCCCAAAGATGATAACATTCATCTTTTCATTAGTTTATTTTATTATAAACGTATTATTATAAAATTTAAAATTTACCAATTTACCCACTAACATAAAAATGGCTTAATTGCCTCTCAAGGCCCTTTTATTTTAAAAGCCACAACACATTAGTATTTAACAAATAGCAAGCAACTTTCACATTTAATACAATTCAATCCTTTTGTCAAATTAAACACACAAACTGACGAATTAACGTACGAAAATTTACCACATGCTTAGTCACATATCAATAGCACAGAAAATAATATTAAAATATTATTCAAACTCGGATTTGTGGTCCCAAAACCACTGTTCCGACTAGGGTGTAAACCGGACTGTTACAACCCAAGTCGACTGTGGACCTACCATAGGGTCGGTAAGAAATACTTAGACCCTTAAATGAATGATCTGTCTGTCTGATATCTATACTAAGCATGTATGCTGATCTGAATATATATGTATGAGTTTTAATTGCATAATAACATGTCATTCTTTTATTTTGCATTGTATCAGGTGGGGTGGGTTGATTATGATTGGAGGAAGTATCTAAAAGGCTCTTAAGCCTGTTATCTGCCAGCTCAGCTGCAAATCTCTGATTATGTGCCGCATTCGGTACAACATAGTGTGTAGGGCTGGGTGGGTTGATTTTATCCCCACATGGTGTGTAGGGTTGGACGGAGTTGGTGTGTAGAGGCTGGTGGGTAGGACTTTGTTTTCTGCATATTATGTCTAGAATGGGCCAAGGATCTATATACGTCTAAATCTGTATCTGAGTGGGCTAAAGTCCAAACCGTTTCTGTAATGGGCTCAGACCCAAACTGTGAATGCATGATTGTTTTCTGATATGATATTGTGTGCATGTTTTCTGTGGGGATTACACGCTGAGTTTGCGAAAACTCACCCTTTTCTGTTTACTCGGTACAGGTAATCCTCAGCAGTGATGGATCGGTGCAGCGGAGGACTCGGCGGTGACCATAGTTCTTGACACTTATTTACGGTTTATTTTTAATTATGATTTGGTTATATTTGGGGTAATTTTTATGTAATAAGGGCATTTAGATTTTTGTTTAAAACTTGGGATTATTGTTTTATAAACTGCTAGCAGTAGGAAAAAACGCAAGTTTTCAAAACAAACAAAGGTCTTATCAAATACGTACGACCTTGCAAATTGTTTTAAAAGCTTCCACAAGGTATAAAGTTTTGAAAATGGATAATGAACAAATACACGACACGTTTTGATGATAACCGAAGATGCCTAAAAATGGTTTTAACGCAGTTACGATTTCTAAGAGCACTATCATGTGACATCGCCAGATTCAGCCATAACATTCAGTCGGATTTGGGTTGTTACACTAATTTGATGGGTACTTCTACTCCAAGAGTTTGATCTAGAAATTCATGATCGAAAAGGGATAAAAAACCGAGTAGCAGACCACTTGTCCAGATTGGAGCCATAATAAGGGAATTCTCCACTTATACCCATTCAGGGGACATTCCCTAATGAAGACATGCTGAAGGTAAATCATGTCCATAATACCCCTTGGTTTGCTGATATTGTTAACTATTTAGCTTGTGGTTTGATGTTGATTGATAAGATGTATCATCAAATGAAAAATTTTCTTCATGATGTGAAGTACTATTTCTGGGAAGAGCCATATTTGTGTAAAAGGTATGTAGATCAAATGATCAGGAGATACATGGTAGAAGATGAAGTACATAAGATTCTATATCATTGTCACATAGCTCCAAGTGGGGGACACTTCGGAGGTACACGTACTACGGCTAAAGTATTGCAAGCCGAATTTTTTTTCCACCGCTATTCAAAGATGCGTATGCTTATGTAAAGAGTTGTGGTCGATGCCAAAGGGTTGGAAACGTCAGCAACAGAAATGAGATGCCCTAGACAAACATCATTGATGTAGAATTATTTGATGTTTGGGGTATTGACTTCCTTGGTCCTTTCCCTTCATCATTTGGTCACAAGTATATATTAGTAGCAGTAAACTACGTGTTTAAGTGGGTTGAGGTCGAGGCATATCCGACGAACGATGCTAAGGTTGTAATGAAGTTTTTGCAGAAGAACGTGTTCACAAGGTTTGGAACCCCGAGACCTATCATCAGTGATGAAGGATCCCATTTTGTGAACAAATCATTGAAATGGTCTCAACAAACATGAAGTAAAACACAAGGTTGCCATAGCTTACCATCCGCAGACAAATAGGCAAGCTGAACTGGCACACAAAGAGATCAAAGGCATACTCGAGAAGGTAGTTTGCCCGAACCGACTAGATTGGTCCAAAAGACTGGATGATGCTTTATGGGCCTATAGGAAAACATACAAGACACCTTTAGGGATGTCATCCTATAGGTTGGTTTTTGGGAAAGCCTGTCATCTGCCCTTTGAGTTAGAACACAAAGCTTACTTGGCTCTCCAACAACTCAATTTGGATCTTAAGCTTGCTAAAGAGAAATTGATGCTTCAACTTAATGAGTTAGAGGAGTTTCGAATGTTCTCATACGAGAATGCCAAACTATTCAAGGAAAGACGTAAAAATTGGCATGTTAAGCACATTCAAGTTCGATAATTTGAAGCAGGTCAACAAGTCTTGTTATTCAATTCCAGATTAAGGTTCTTTCTAGGTAAGTTAAAACCACGTTGGTCTGACCCATTTACGATTCACCAAGTTTTCCCATATGGAGTTGTCGAACTTCAAGGTAAATGAGGTAATTTTTGAGTCAATGCTCAGCACTTAAAACACTACATGGGGGATAAAATTGAGCGGGATACAATCTCGTTCATTTTATTAGATATTTAATTTTTCTTTTTTTTCATTTTAAATAAATGATTTAGGGTATATTTCGGGATTATTATGTTTAAATAAATTCTGTCTACCAGATTGGAACTTAAGTGAGTTCGCTTGTGACCCCTCCAATCTTTCCTGGGAATTGATTTTAACATAATCTTTCGAGAAATTATTCCCTAAATGGAAAAATAAATTTTTAGTTTTTCAAATAAAAGGGTCAATTTTATCCAAGTCTTAATTGTAACTCAAATTTCAAATTTTGTTTTGTAAGAGTATGCCCAAAGATCAATCATGAGATGGTTGTAATAACATACTTAATTTACCATGTTTATTAATATAAAGCGTTGTCATTATTATTTCAGTTTTTCTTTCTGTGTGTATAGATAAACTGTTTTATAATAATGTCCTGAGAATAATATGATTATTCTTAAAAGATCCTTAGTCGAGTATTATTGTTGACTAGGACAATAATAATGCATTAAGACTAACATGTAGTTGATTGATGATAAAGAGTTGTCATTGATATGGAGTGTCAAAATCAATGCATGAATATGTGTGTTAGAGAACAACATATTGGATTGACCCGCTATGAGTATGTTTCTTGGATTATTATGTAATTGTCACAACATTACTCATAGTGATTAATATGTATATGATCCTCAGACTTGAGATCATTATTATCCCAGCATCGTGAGTTGTATATTTTGATACAGTCAAACGTACACCGTAACAGGTTGTTCTATAAAGGCTGATGTTGGATATACCACAATCTATGTAGAGGGATATGGTTGATCAATAAAGGATAAGTCCCTCCTACATAATAGGAGTAATATCTTAGGCCACTTGATTGAGTGAGACTAGAAATGCATGGCCATGCTCAAATAAGTTGATATGAGATGTCATACTAATTTGTATATCATAGTCTACTCAAGATATCAAGAAACATGGGATGGACTATGCAAGTGTGACTATCCCATGACTTGTATCCGTTCCAGAGATAAAGGACTTAAGGATTAATGCATGAAAGGTTAATCACAAAAGGTTATGTCGAATCATGACTTCTTGTAACTTAGGTAGCAATGATGCATTGCTAGATGCCACTCATTGTCTGTGACAATAGAATCGTTCTAGTATTACTGCTAACGTTGCAAGAACCTACAGGGTCACACCCTATGGTTGAAATGAACGGAATAAAATATAGTTGGTATTGTGCTTGGTTGTCACATAAATTAAATTAATTAAAGAATTAATTTAATTGGGCAATCAAATATTGAGCATATTATATGTACAAGGATGTTGTACACATAATGATAACATAATTTTATTAATATATGAATTTGATTCATATATAAATTTAAATAAATATAGTTTACCGGAATCCTTATTATAATTAATGTAATTATAATTTTCGGTTAAAAACTTTATTGTATTTATTTAATCTTGTAATACATTCAAGAGATATCAATTATAAAAGGCCCAATTAAGAGGATACCTATTATAAAAGGCCCAATGAGAAAGGCACCCATTATAAAAGGTATTAAAAGGAGACAAAACTCAAGATGAAAACTCTAAGTGATTGCTTGTTAGGTCTAGCAGCCGTCAAGCAAATAAGCCTCCAAAACAGTTTTGGAGATTTCTTCCGTTCATAGTCAAACCGGGTGGATTACGTAGAGGCCGACATCGGAAAAGGCTGAGGCTTGATTCGACAGTAGATCAAAACTCTTGTTGCCAAGGCGTCGCTATCTACTCAGATTGAAGTTTTGGTAATTTCGAAACCTTTATTTCACCCCGATTCGTTCCTCACACATGGATCCATGATTTGGATCGCCGGATCTAATTTTATTCTGCTGCGCCATGGGGTACCGGCGTTCCAACAGTGGTATCAGAGCCACTTGTGTGATACGAACTCGGGTTTAAATACTTGGGTGATGCAATTGTATGAGATACATGTTTTGATCTTATTATATTTTCGATTGTTTAAATCGTTTAAGCATAATCTGATAATTGTTCCTTTCGGTAATTGATTAAATGTTAATCATGGTGTTGTGGCCTATTCGATTTTATGTTATTACTGTTAACTATTAACAAATCTGTAATAATGCGGCGGTGGTATTTATAGTTTCCAGTAAGTGTTAACTGGCTAGTGGAACAAGGGTTGTTCCGATATGAAACCTCAAGGATTAAAATCCTAAAAACACGATTCTGTTGATAAAAATTTATCAAATCGTGAGGCTTCATTTGACTGGGGTATGCGATTCGTGCCGCGGGCCTTCGGCCCGCTTCCTCCGACATCCTCAGACGCCTGCAAAAAATTTGTTAATAAAAGAAATTTATAAACTTGATGGGCCACAAAAGGTTGAAAGGATATTTTATAACTCACCTTAGCAAAAAAAAAAGAGCATTGAATTATGTATGCTATTTTTGACATGCACGGTGTTTGAAATGCATAGTTATAGCCCAATGACCCATTCGATAAAAGGTTGTATTTTTTTTAAAATACGGCCTGCGTGTCGTGCCTTGCTACTATTCTCTTGTATTTCTCTTCTCATCTTATTCCCTCGTATGTAAAACGAGTTTCTGCATATTGTAATTTGCAAGAGTTGCTGTGGGCCAAACAAGAAGGAAGGTGGGACAATGATTGTGAATGATAGCTTGTGAAAGGGCTTACACCTTTAGGTTTCCTTTTGGTTTTCCCATTGGCTTGGGTTGAACCACTTTAGTTTATGGGCTATAACTATTGCATTTATTTATTGCTTTATTTATTCATGTATGAGATGCTATGGATGATAATAAACCTTGTTGATAATAAACCCTATTAATTGATGAGATCGGTTAGAAGACTAAATGGGCTAAAGTAGACCATAATTGGTGAGATGCAACAACCTTAATAAAATCCCTCTATTAAAATATTAAGTCAACATGGCCTTCCAATTTTGCCCTCGTTAAGGCCTCGATCAATACCATGTAGGTTCTGCCAAATCGAAGTACTAGTATTTATCTTGGTTAAACGCGAAGAATAAACAAGTGATATTCGCTGGTTAAAAATTGGTTAATGACTTAACTAGGTTACTCTAATAGGATTAGAAACCTAGAGGCAAGTAAATTGGATAAATCATAAGATGATTAGAACAAGAGTTGTTCACCAAATATTAGGAGTTACATATGATGTAATTAGCAAATGTTGCTTACCTAAATAACCATAATCTTAAGAGTAAAGCCAAAGCTGACTTAAGAGGTGGTGAAATATGGATCCTTAACCTACTAGAAATACTTTTGAGAAAGTTTTTCCGAAATTAATATACGAGGGTTATTAATTTTGAAATAAAATAGTGGGAATATCATTTAATAAAGTCTTTTTAATGATTGATATAAAATTGGTAAATTTACTCACATGCATATTTAATTGTTGTAGATATATTATGGCTGCAAACACTAGCACACTCTCATTGCGATCGGTCCTTGAGAAGGACAAATTGAATGGTTTGAATTTTCTTGATTGGTTCCGTAACTTGAGGATTGTCCTTAAACAAGAACGGAAATTATATGTCATTGAACAACCACTTCATAATGAACCACCCGCTAATGCCTCGAGGACTGATAGAGATGCTTACAAGAAGTATCTCGATGACATGATAGATGTTGGATGTCTTATGCTTGCCACTATGAATCCTGAACTTCAGAAGCAACATGAGGACATGGTTGCTTATGATATGATCGAGCACCTGAAAGAACTTTATCAGGGACAAGCACGGCAAGAGAGGTTTGATATCTCTAAGGCCTTATTCCAATGTAAGTTGGCTGAAGGAAGCCCAGTAGGACCTCATGTCCTTAAGATGATTGGCTATATTGAAAGCCTGTCTAAGCTTGGGTTTCCATTGAGCCAAGAGTTGGCCACTGATGTTATTTTACAATCATTGCCGGATAGCTATAGCCAGTTTGTCCTCAATTTCAATATGAATGAAATTGACAAGACTCTACCACAATTGCTCAGTATGTTACGAACTACTGAAGGTAACTTGAAAAAGGTTGGACCCAAGCCCATACTGATGGTCCGTAATAACAAGGGCAAGGGAAAGGCCAAAGTTCAAACAAAGCCCAAGGGCAAAGGTAAGCCCAAATTTGGAAAAGGAAAGGCTGCACTGAAACCTAAAGGTGGGGTGTCTAAGGAAGGAAATTGTTTTCATTGTGGTGTGACTGGACATTGGAAACGGAACTGCCCTGCCTATCTTGAAGAAGTCAAGAAGGCTAAAGCAAGCGGAATGTCTGCTTCAGGTATTTATGTTATTGATATTAATTTATCAACTACTACTTCTTGGGTATTAGATACTGGTTGTGGTTCTCATATTTGTACTTCTGTACAGGGACTACAAAGGAGAAGGACTTTGGCTAGAGGAGATGTGGACCTACGAGTTGGAAATGGAGCAAAAGTTGCTGCATTAGCTGTGGGAACATATATTTTATCTTTGCCTAGTGGACTTGATTTATGTTTAGAGGATTGTTATTTTGTGCCCAGTTTGACTAAAAACATTATTTCAATTTCTTGTTTAGACAAAATTGGTTTTGAGATAATTATTAAGAATAATTGTTGTTCATTTTATCTCAATAATGTTTTTTATGGTTCGGCACAATTGATTAATGGCCTCTATATTTTAGATCAAACGAATCCCATTTACAACATAAATACTAAAAGATCTAAAATAAATGACTCAAATCAAACTTATCTTTGGCATTGTCGTTTGGGCCACATAAGTGAGAAACGCATATCCAAACTCCATAGAGATGGTCTCTTGAATTCATTTGTTTTTGAACAATTTGAAGTATGTGAATCTTGCTTATTGGGAAAAATGACTAAATCTCCTTTTTTCTGGAAAAGGTGAACGAGCTAGTGATTTATTAGGCCTAATACATTCTGATGTATGTGGACCAATAAATACACAGGCCAAAGGTGGATTTCACTACTTCATTACTTTCACTGATGATTTCAGTAGATATGGGTATGTTTATCTCATGCGCTATAAGTCTGAGTCCCTTGAAAAGTTCAAGGAATTTAAAAATGAAGTACAAAATCAACTAGGCAAAACTATCAAGTCACTTCGATCTGATCGAGGTGGAGAGTATTTGAGCCTAGAGTTTGATGATCTTTTGAAAGAATGTGGGATTGTCTCACAACTTACTCCTCCTGGGACTCCTCAATGGAATGGAGTATCTGAGAGAAGAAATCGAACTTTGTTAGATATGGTTCGATCCATGATGAGTCATGCTGATCTACCGACTTCCTTTTGGGGACATGCACTTGAGACTGCTGCCTTCACACTAAATCGTGTTCCATCTAAATCGGTTCAAAAGACGCCATATAAGATGTGGACTGGGAAACGTCCTAGTATGTCCTTTATGAAAATTTAGGGTTGTGAAGCTTATGCTAAACGTCAGACGTCTACTAAGCTTGAACCCAAATCTGAAAGGTGTATTTTTGTGGGGTATCCAAAAGAAACCAAAGGATATTATTTTTTTAATCCCACTGAGAACAAAATTTTTGTTGCTCGGACTGGTGTCTTCCTAGAGAAAGAATTTACTTCTAGAAAAGGAAGTGGGAGAAAGATTGAACTTGAAGAAATTCAAGAATCACAAGATACCACTGAACTAGAGATTGAACAAAACCAAATTCCACAAGAAATTGAGGAACAAACAACTGCTATAGAAACACAACCACCGCGCAGATCTTTAAGAGGACGCCGTGCACCTGAGAGATATGGATTTCTCATTACAACGCATGGTGACGTTCTTCTTATAGATCAAGATGAGCCTAGGACCTATCAAGAAGCGGTGACGAGCCCAGACTCTGAGAAATAGCTTGAGGCCATGAGATCTAAGATGGATTCCATGTATGAAAACCAAGTATGGACTTTGATTGACCCACCCGAAGGGGTTAAACCTATAGGGTGCAAATGGATTTTCAAAAAGAAAATAGACATGGATGGTAATGTACAAACATACAAAGGGCGATTAGTCGCTAAAGGTTTTTGCCAAATTCATGGTGTTGACTATGATGAAACCTTTTCTCCTGTAGCTATGTTTAAATCCATCAGGATCTTGCTTGCCATAGCTGCATTTCATGATTATGAAATCTGGCAGATGGACGTCAAAATAGCTTTCCTTAATGGGAAACTTGAAGAGGATGTGTATATGACACAACCTGAAGGTTTTGTAAATCCAAAGGATGCTAGAAAGATATGTAAGCTACAAAGATCCATTTATGGATTAAAGCAAGCTTCTCGAAGTTGGAATATTCGTTTTAACGATGCAATCAAAGAGTTTGGTTTTATCAAAAATGAAGACGAACCATGTGTTTACAAGAAAGTTAGTGGGAGCACTATCACATTCTTGGTACTATATGTGGATGACATACTTATCATGGGAAATGACATACCTACCTTGCAGTCTATTAAGACTTGGTTAAGAAGTTGTTTTTCTATGAAGGACTTGGGCGAAGCCACTTATATCTTAGGAGTCAAGATCTATAGAGATAGATCAAGACGACTACTAGGTCTAAGCCAAAGTACATACATAGATAAAGTACTGAAAAGGTTCAGTATGGAAGAATCTAAAAGAGGATTCCTACCTATGAGACATGGTATTTCACTCTCGAAGGAAATGTGTCCTTCAACTCCACAAGAGAGAGAACGTATGAGTAAAATTCCATATGCTTCCGCTATTGGATCTATCATGTATGCTATGTTATGTACCCGTCCAGATGTCTCGTATGCCTTAAGTATGACGAGCAGGTATCAAGTAGATCCCGGTGAAGGTCACTGGACCACAGTCAAGAGTATCCTTAAGTACTTAAGAAGAACTAAGGATACGTTCCTATTATATGGAGGTGAGGAAGAGTTAAGTGTAAAAGATTACACTGATGCCAGCTTCCAAACCGACAAGGATGATTCTCAATCGCAATCAGGTTTTGTGTTTTGCCTTAATGGTGGTGCTGTGAGCTGGAAGAGTTCAAAGCAAAGTACAGTAGCCGATTCTACAACAGAGGCCGAGTATATTGCAGCCAGTGAGGCAACAAAAGAAGCAGTTTGGATCAAGAAGTTCATTACTGGACTAGGGGTTGTGCCTAGCATATCAGATGCTATAGAACTCCGATGTGATAACAATGGATCTATTGCACAAGCTAAAGAACCCAGATCTCACCAGCGATCCAAACATATACTTAGACGCTACCATCTTATTCGAGAGATTATCGATCGAGGGGATGTAGAGATATGCAGAGTACCTTCAGATGATAACATCGCTGACCCCCTGACCAAGCCTCTGACACAGCAGAAGCATGATCGTCACACTAAGTCACTTGGTATTAGATATATGAGTGATTGGTCTTAGTGCTAGTGGGAGATTGTAAGAGTATGCCCAAAGATCAATCATGAGATGGTTGTAATAACATACTTAATTTACCATGTTTATTAATATAAAGCGTTGTCATTATTATTTCAGTTTTTCTTTCTGTGTGTATAGATAAACTGTTTTATAATAATGTCCTGAGAATAATATGATTATTCTTAAAAGATCCTTAGTCGAGTATTATTGTTGACTAGGACAATAATAATGCATTAAGACTAACATGTAGTTGATTGATGATAAAGAGTTGTCATTGATATGGAGTGTCAAAATCAATGCATGAATATGTGTGTTAGAGAACAACATATTGGATTGACCCGCTATGAGTATGTTTCTTGGATTATTATGTAATTGTCACAACATTACTCATAGTGATTAATATGTATATGATCCTCAGACTTGAGATCATTATTATCCCAGCATCGTGAGTTGTATATTTTGATACAGTCAAACGTACACCGTAACAGGTTGTTCTATAAAGGCTGATGTTGGATATACCACAATCTATGTAGAGGGATATGGTTGATCAATAAAGGATAAGTCCCTCCTACATAATAGGAGTAATATCTTAGGCCACTTGATTGAGTGAGACTAGAAATGCATGGCCATGCTCAAATAAGTTGATATGAGATGTCATACTAATTTGTATATCATAGTCTACTCAAGATATCAAGAAACATGGGATGGACTATGCAAGTGTGACTATCCCATGACTTGTATCCGTTCCAAAGATAAAGGACTTAAGGATTAATGCATGAAAGGTTAATCACAAAAGGTTATGTCGAATCATGACTTCTTGTAACTTAGGTAGCAATGATGCATTGCTAGATGCCACTCATTGTCTGTGACAATAGAATCGTTCTAGTATTACTGCTAACGTTGCAAGAACCTACAGGGTCACACCCTATGGTTGAAATGAACGAAATAAAATATAGTTGGTATTGTGCTTGGTTGTCACATAAATTAAATTAATTAAAGAATTAATTTAATTGGGCAATCAAATATTGAGCATATTATATGTACAAGGATGTTGTACACATAATGATAACATAATTTTATTAATATATGAATTTGATTCATATATAAATTTAAATAAATATAGTTTACCGGAATCCTTATTATAATTAATGTAATTATAATTTTCGGTTAAAAACTTTATTGTATTTATTTAATCTTGTAATACATTCAAGAGATACCAATTATAAAAGGCCCAATTAAGAGGATACCTATTATAAAAGGCCCAATGAGAAAGGCACCCATTATAAAAGGTATTAAAGGAGACAAAACTCAAGATGAAAACTCTAAGTGATTGCTTGTTAGGTCTAGCAGCCGTCAAGCAAATAAGCCTCCAAAACAGTTTTGGAGATTTCTTCCGTTCATAGTCAAACCGGGTGGATTACGTAGAGGCCGACATCGGAAAAGGTTGAGGCTTGATTCGACAGTAGATCAAAACTCTTGTTGCCAAGGCGTCGCTGTCTACTCAGATTGAAGTTTTGGTAATTTCGAAACCTTTATTTCACCCCGATTCGTTCCTCACACATGGATCCATGATTTGGATCGTCGGATCTAATTTTATTCTGCTGCGCCATGGGGTACCGGCGTTCCAACATGTTTAAGTCTAGGTACTTAATTGAATTATTTTCAAAATTTGATTGCTCTTTTTTAGAAATTACATGTCTCTTTTTTGTAAATATTTTCAAAGGCATATAGAATAAATGTTTTACATTTAATTTAATAAATAGGATGATAATAACTAGTATATAATTATATTTATTATAATATATATTAATTATTATAAACTTTATATAGAATTAAGATTAGTTTAAATTTGATCATATTTTAATTAATAGTTTTTATTTCAATAAATTAATAGCAAATAATAATTTAATATGTATTATATTAACTTTTAATTGTTATTAACTTTGTCTAGAATTAGAACTTAGAATATTTTAACTATTAAATTGTTCTAAGAACTCTAATTGAACTCCTACCCTTTTCACTATAAATTCCACCAACCTTCTCCATCATTCACCATCCATCAAACCAACCTCCATTTACCCGTTCCACCATCGGTCCTAGCATCCAAAAGCCACTAAGTGCTGCAGCTCCTAACCACCA
This sequence comes from Gossypium australe, assembly GCA_005393395.2. Lineage (NCBI taxonomy): Eukaryota > Viridiplantae > Streptophyta > Magnoliopsida > Malvales > Malvaceae > Gossypium > Gossypium australe. Next base: position 44,775,418 of record CM016619.1, read on the forward strand.
GTAGTAGTACCGCCCAGCAACCCAATTCAGCCAGCAGCTCCATATGCACGCTGCTACTGCTGCTCACGCAATGCCTGCTCCCAGCTCCAGCTTATGCGTGCCAACACACCAGACCTGCTGCTTGCCTAACGTTGCTACTTGCTACCCACACATCTGCTCACGCCAAGGTCGTGCGCTGCTACCATTCCTTCCTTGTGTCGTGCGCACCCTTGCACAACCCAAACACCCTTTTCAAATTTGCACAACACTTCTACCACATTAGCCGGTATCCCTTCCAATCATCCCTCAATTAAATTCTTTTGCTTCTAATTTTATTTATGAGTTCTTAATTTCTATATAAAGGTGGTAAGATAACTTTTTCTCCTAAATTTCAATTTTATTTAATTATTTAATTTTTCAATTTATCGAAATGTTAATATTGTATACTAATTAAATTTTTGAGAAAATATTTGCTTCCATCTTATGTGCAGGTTACTCATGCCTTGCAAGAGAACTCGTGCCTCTATCCAAATTGACGAATCCCAAAACAAATTTCACTCTGAAGAAGCCAAAGTAAGATACGAAAGCGTTTTCAATAATCAACAAATGCACCCAAAAAAAGGCTTTACACTGAAAGAAAGCAACTATATTGATTTCATTGCATGCATTCGACAAATTGTTGAAGCTCTCAATTAGGAGTTGTTTTGTGAGAAAAGACCTAGTGCAGACGAGGAATTAGTTCATAAATTTTATGCAAATTTGACCTCAAATGAATTGACGGAAGTTTCTGTCCTAGGAATTAAGGTACCAATAAGCTTAAAAGTTATTAATGAATTCTTTGAATTACCCGATTTTGAAGACAACGAGTAGTTCCAGGTTCTAATTGGATTGTGTCAAATCGAGTAATTCACACTTGTTGCAAAGAATATTTGACACCACTAGCGAAGGTATGGTTCTATTTCATTCGGTTTAGACTTATGCCTATTTCACATGGGACTACAATTTCATTAGAGTGAATGGTCTTGTTATACTTGATTATAACTGCAAATACCATTGATGTGGGCAAAATCACTCTAAGAGAATGCGGAATTGTGTTGCTAGATGTTCTGGACCAACTTAATTTCCCTTTACAATAACAATTTTGTGCTTGAAAGCTAAAATTCTTGCAAACGTAAAGAAGACAGGTTATAGCCAGGGCACAATCATAGATTGGGACCTCTATCGAATAGCCGAAGACTCTGTTCTCCAGCAAAAAGTTGAAGAGAGCGAAGATATGAAGAAGAAGAAGAAGAAGAAGAAGAAGAAGAAGAAGAAGAAGAAGATCCCACAGAGATCGAACCAATGCAGTCAGCTAAAATCCCTGATAAGGCAAAACCAATGGAACCAGTAACCAAACTTGACATGATAACCTCAATGTTCAGAACTCAATCGCCTCACCCAGATCTTCAAGATGAGCTATCAAAATTGATGGACATAATGCAACATATGGATTGGTAGCAACAAGCTTATTGGAGATATTCAGAAATATGGGATGACTCAATGAGAAGCACTCTTACGAAATATTCAATGACCTGTTTATTTTTGTGCCTAAGTTTCTAGATTTTATATTTGAAACATGGAGTCCACTATTGAAGAGGAAACGAAGTGAGTCATGCAAAAACAAAGATGATGGAGCAAAAGATGAGTCAGACTCTGAGGGATCTGCAAATAAATAAAAAGGGGGATCTTTACCTCATGTTATTTTCTTTCCTAGTTTATTTTAGAATTATGATCTATTAGGATTTTTAATTTTTTGCATAATAAAATAAGAGATGGAAATCATGAATAAAAATGAACAAGTTTTTATAATAAGAATTGTGGCAATAGATATATACATGTCTAACATTAGATCTAGAAAGAGCTTGGTACTTAAGTAATCCAATTGACTCACCTCCTCTTTTCTAGAGTCCTACCTGGTGTATAGTATCTATTCACTTCTAACAATGAGAACATTGTTCATCTTAAGTAGGGGGATCGAAAAATTGAAACTATTTCCTCTCAGAGTAAAATTTTCTTTTAATTATGATTAAGTTATATTTTGTTCAAAATTTTGAAATTTTGTTAAGTATGCTAAACTTCAATATGAATAAAGTTCTATTATTTCAATAATTGCTATGTTAGTTGAATTATGACATAAATGTACTCTTAATAAAGTATGTAAATCATACCATAAAACTTTTTAGTTCATAAATCATACCATAAAACTTTTTAGTTCATAAATCATACCATAAAACTTTTTAGTTCCTTATGAAAGCTAGGCATGCATGAAAGTTTAAGTCTCTAGAATTGACTAAGTAATTTCTTGAGGCAAAATCCTAGGAAGCATGTAATGTTGAAAATGATTTAGGCAACTTTTGTTTTGGACAGTTTGAGCCTTTCAAGCCAACCTTAATGAACTTTTATCCTTTGAAACCCAATTTTGAGACTATATGGTCTGAGTTTATTTGAACATATGCAATATTTAGCCATCACCTTTCTCTTGATTATCTTTAAATTATCCAAACACTAGACTCAGTACTATTTAGAATATTTTTTTGGAAATAAGTTTAGGGGAGTTGAAAAGAAATATCAAATGCTCAAAAAATTGTAGTACATACAACAAAATGCTCGTGAAAAAGAAAAAAAAAGAGAATAGCATATGTACTTGAAAGAAAATAGATGTACAAAAGGGCATGTGAAAGCAAAATAAGTTGGTGTATTGAAGATAAATATTCCAAAGGTCCAATTGAAGCTAAGTCTAGGGTTTTAAGCCTAAATTTATCTATCTTTTACCTACCCCTAGCCTAGCCACGTTATAACCTATTTAAAAGACCTATTGATTCAAGTTCCTATGCTACCTACATTAATGGAGAGAAATTGCTATGTTCAACATATGAAGGCATAAATTAAACTTGATGATTGCAGCTTAGTCTTAAATAAGGGAATAAAATCAAATTGGTAGGGATTTAACATGTCTTTATTGAGTAAGCATTTAGTCTATTTTTGCTATCATAATAATAATTGAGATTAATTTGAATTGTATGTATACTTAAGTAGCATAAATATCAGATTTATTGTTCTTGAGCATAGGTATACTAAATTCATAATTTTGGGAACAATGTTGTTCTAAAGGAATTTTTCAAAGGTGTTTTCGAGAAATTCTTTTCAAATTGTGCATTACTCGGGATGAGCAATGAATTAAGTTTGGGGGTGTGGAAACACGAAAATATACACACTTTTTCATGTCCTTTTTAACTCAAATTCATGCAATTTCATAGTAATTCTTGTCGAAAAATATATAATAATTATAAAATAATTAAATTGTACTTCAATTATAAGCACATTGAATTTTATTTTAATTTATAATAATATTTTGATTTATTTTCGACAATTTGCACAAAGGGCGAAAATTGGCTCGGCAGACACTGTTGGATGTACAAAACTGAGAAGCGATTTTAAAGCATCAAGGCTAATTAATTTTTTAGCCTAAGACGGTCAAAATTATAAATATTAATTCATAATATAATTAATTTTAATTTTAATCCAATTTATTTTGGGTTAAATAATTATTATTAATTAAATTATGAAAAGAGGCCCAATTGTGCTAAACCGAGAGACTGATCCAATTGAGCAACTGGGCTGCCCAAAACCATCCTACAAGCTGACCCAATCAGCATATTTAGCTGATTATTTGGCTTGCAAAATAGCCCTTGATGCTTCCTTAAAATTTGCAATCAAACCCCTCCACTATTCAAGCCTTTGTAGATTTGCCCCTAGCTATATTTAGCAAGTTTGAAAGCTTCAAACTTGCCACATGTGTGGCCGGCCATGGGGGAAGTCTATGGCCACTGATTTTTGCTATTTTTAGCAGCCTCTCCAACCTATAAATACCCCCGTTGGCTGCTCATTTCAAACACATCTCTCATCCTTTCATTCTTCACTTCTCTCTTCAAAATCCCTTCCTTTGATCTTCTTTTTCCTTTCCATTCCCTTGTTGACTTCTCCTCTTGGAAAAGAGCCCTTCAACCATAGTTGGAAGCAGCGTTAAAGTGCATGTAGAAGTCTTGGTTCAACAAGAACAAGCAGAGAAGGAGGAGCGGGGCAAACTAGTCAAGCCACAGAGAAACACCAGATTTGATTCTAGTTCCCTATCCTTTAATTTTTATTGTTGTTGTTATGAACATGTCTATGAATACTTGTGATGTTGATATGTTTAATTTAACTAACATGGCTTAAATTTAATTTGTGTTAGGTTGATTGCATTTCGTCCACTTAAGTTATTAAAATTGTGTTTGTGTTGTTATAGGCCTTGGTAAGTTGTTTGATTAAGTAAAATCATGATTAAGTTATTCTTGCATTATATGTAACATCCTGAAATAGGGGCTATTAGGTTTGAATTATTTTGCATGTGTATGGCTTGATTATGCATTAATTAAGGTGTTTTAAGATCTAGGTATAAGCCAAGGGTAGGCCCGAGCTATAGGAAAATTTTTTATTTTAAGTGTTAGTTAAAGGGAGCTAAGCAAGATAGGCCTTAAGAAAATTTGTATGTGGATTTAGACACAAGGAGTCAATTGGTAAAGTGGCAAGTGGAGTGTGGAGTGTATTAATGGTCTTAGGTTCGAATTCCATGGATGATAATAAGGTGACTTTTATTTTTGTTTTTATATGGCATGTGTTGGTCAAACTCTAATTAAGGTAAGGTTGGACTATTTTCTTTTATGAATAGTAGACTAAGGGAAAAAGGCAAGTGATTAACTTAAGGTATGGAATCAAGAAAATATGGTATGATAAGGGGACAAAAGGCATGGATTAATGGATGAGGTTTGGAAACTTTTTAATGGCATTTTGTCCATGAACATGGACGGTGTCATGGACTAGGGGGAGTTGGCTTAATTTTGAAAGTGGTTAGGAGGAATTAAAGAGGAAAATAGGGGATTTGTGATGAGTATGTGAGTTGGCCAGCCAAGGAAATATCTTTGTAGATCATTTCGGTTTTTGTGGGTAGAGGGGAGCAGCCGAATTTCTCTTAAGGAGTTTAGGTGTTTATTTTCGGGTTTTCTTTTTCCTTCTCTAGTGGGGTGCCAAAATCCTAATGCCATCAAAGTGCCATTTTGGCCATTTTTCTTTTGACAAAATTTGTTCCATTCTCTCTTAAACCTCAACCTTTTCTTTCATAAGTTAGAACCATTTGTGCATGTATTTTCTTCCTTCTTTCACATCTCTTTCTTTTCTTTTATTTTGCTTAAACCGAAATCTCCCTTAAGGTTGCTATTGTCGAATACTACATCTTCATTTGGAAACACATAGCAGAATCTCAGATGCTCTTATTCTCTTTTCTTTGCCACAAGTCTTAGAAGCCGGAACTTTGATTCATGGCCAAATTCTCTAATCAGTAAACCCTCTCTACTTTCACGTTTTCCTTTTCTTCATTAAAGTGCTGAAACCTTTCTCTTTGGGGTCTAGAAGCAGCATCTACAAGGGTAGTGCCGTCGATCTCTTACTCTTGGTTTCGTTTTAGCATGTGATAGTGGTAAGTATTTCTTCTTAAGTAAGCAGATATGAGTTCTTTTCTTTTGGTGCCGAAACCAAGTGTTTGGTCTTGGTTTTAATAGCATGGCCGAATGTGCTTGTGCCATGATATGTGTGTTCTTTTGTGTGTAGCCAAAGGAGGGGAACACTAAGGCTTCTTTTGGATTCGATTCTTCAAGGTAAGTAAGAGTAGCATTCGGCCAAGGGCCATTTTTATGGATTAAATGCTTAAGGCCGATTCTAAAAGTTGTTCAGTAGGGATTTCGATAGTTTCAAGAGCAAAGAGTGGTTTCGGGATTTGGTAGGAGACCAAATTAGCATTAAGCGAGGAGTAAAAACAACGTTCCGAGATCGTGTTAAATTCAAGTAGTTAGGGATTTCGCTAATAGTCAGGTGTGTGATTAACCCACTGTTTTCCGTGTTTATGCTATATTGTATGTGTTGTGTAAATGCTAGTATGTGCAGTGGCGGTTATGAATGGATACCCCTAAGGGGTATATCGGGAATCAGGTCAGTGATTAATTATTAAGAATGTGAATATGTTAATGAGAATATGATTGTGTGTCGAATAGCATGAGCATGCATTATTATATTATGTTATGACATTATCGTATGATGCATGTGCATGGGATGGGATATGAATGTGACTATCGAAGGACAGGGAGTACATTTATGTACGTGGTCTGATGTTAGCCTTGTGCTACATTGGCGCTTGATGTTAGCTGTGTGCTTCATCAAGGGAGGTGTTGGCTAGGTGCCACATCTCGGTGGATGATAGCTGTGTGCATCACCGTGGATTGAGGATGACCTCGAGTCACCTCGTGGATATGGACATGTGGGGTCACTTAGGTGATCGGTGGCTTAGCCACGGCCTTGGCCAGCAGGTCTGCCAAGGTAAGATATGTAGGATCACTTAGTTGATCGGTGGATTAGCCACGGCCTTGGGCAGCAGGTCTGCCGAGGTAGGTGTAACGGATGGACTCTAAGCTGGGTTGGGTGCATTTGCTTTGCATAATCATGTGTGAAATGTGGATTGATGTGGAAATGGGCCAAGCCCAATATGTGAAATTAATTGATTATATGGGCCAAGGCCCAATTGTGGTAATGATGTGAATAAGTTACCTTACTATCTGAATTGTGATAAGACATGTGGTTGTGGGCTAAGCCCACATGTGGGTGGAATTCGGTGGACTAATTACACACTGAGTCTGTATGACTCACCCAAATTTTTACCAACATCGCAGGTAATGCATAAAGCTTGGACCGGGTTGGAGTGGATACGAGGTGGCCCATGCAGAAGAAGTTTCTACTTATTTTAATAAAATTTATATTTTTAGTATTTCAAGTATTTATTTATTGTAATAAGGCCACTTTAAGTATTTGAGGTTTATTATTATGTTTTAAGTTGGATTGTCGATTATATTAATATCTGAAATTGGTTTATTTTTAATAACTTTTCTTTTAAAATATATGATAAAGTTTTTAACCGAAGAATTTGTAACATCAAAGTTTTACTTAAAGTTTTAAATACGAAATGATTTATCAACAACAACAAACTTTCATGATTTAGTTTATGAGTCAAAATATTTTTCAAACGTTTTCCGCAGTGGCATTCTGAATTCGGCCGTGGCCCGTGGGCCAGGTTTGGGGTGTTACAGTTTGGTATTAGAGCCTGGTTCAAAACTCGGCTTTGAGGGTTTTGGGCCCAAAAACATTTTTTTAAGATGGGCTTTTCAAAGATTTGGGCTTTCATAAATTTTTCAGGTTTATTCTGGCATGGCATCTGTATCTCCGACCCGAAGTCCACCAGGTAAGTACCTCTAATTGTTGTGTGAATTATTATATGATTGGTATGTGGGTATGATGGGAATTTTAGATTAGTATATTAAGTTATTGAACTTTAGGATTAGCTTACTCCAACACAGAATTGCATAAAATTTTAAAGCCTAATTAAACAAACCTGTGACTAAGTCGCCGAGTTAGGGTGTGGCAACCATTGTGTGCATGTCTAGGATTGGTTTCAGTGGGAGCTTGGTATTTAAGCAGTCCTAGTGACTCACCTCCTCTCCACTCGAATCCTACCTGGTGCGTAGTAACGGTTCACCTTAACCAAGAGGACTTATTCACGGGCTAAACCCAATAACTAAAACCCGAAAGGGACTAGCCATAACTGTTTTATAAAACCTTTAGTTTTTTTTAAATCACCAAAATCACCCCTCTGATTTGTATAAACTATTATTGGAAAAATTTTTTGAAAAATTCCCGGTTTACAAAATTACCTAAATACCCCTGGGTGTAAAATTTCTAAAATGCCCCTGGTTTGGAAAATTTTTATTGCCATACTACCCTCGACTTTTATTAAGATATTTTTCAAAATACTAGAAACCTCTATTTCTGCAAAATAATAAGATACCCTGATTTGGAAAAAAATTACCAAATTACCCCTGGTTTATGAAATTACCAAAATAACCCTGATTTTCAAAACTTCTACCATACCTATGATTTTGAGAAAATTTTCAGAACGCCCCAGAGTTTTGAAATTTTAAAGTGCCCTGATTTATTAAAATTTTCAAATGGACTCCGATTTATTACCAAAATACCCCTATAGGAAAAAAATGACGGAAATACCCCTGGGTTGGGAATGGACAAAGATGCCCATAATAGTGTGTTGAACGTTGTGAATGAATGTGATTCTCTGAATTAGGATAGAAGACTTGAGATGAAAACTTTGATTGATCGAAAGAACTACTTCTGAAAACTTCTTTTCATAAAACTGTTCGCGGATAAACAGTGGAACCAAAAGTACTAATGCATAAAACTTTCTAATCAGATTAAATCGAGATAGTATGTTAGTTTTATTAAGATCAGAGTGTGCAGCAGTAGCGTAGTGTGGTGAGTTAGGATGTACGATTGTTCGTTAGTAAGTAATTTCGAGGACGAAATTATTTTTAAGGAGGGTAGAACTGTAACATCCTGAAATAGGGGCTATTAGGTTTGAATTATTTTGCATGTGTATGGCTTGATTATGCATTAATTAAGGTGTTTTAAGATCTAGGTATAAGCCAAGGGTAGGCCCGAGCTATAGGAAAATTTTTTATTTTAAGTTAAAGGGAGCTAAGCAAGATAGGCCTTAAGAAAATTTGTATGTGGATTTAGACACAATGAGTCAATTGGTAAAGTGGCAAGTGGAGTGTGGAGTGTATTAATGGTCTTAGGTTCGAATCCCATGGATGACAATAAGGTGACTTTTATTTTTGTTTTTATATGGCATGTGTTGGTCAAACTCTAATTAAGGTAAGGTTGGACTATTTTCTTTTATGGATAGTAGACTAAGGGAAAAAGGCAAGTGATTAACTTAAGGTATGGAATCAAGAAAATATGGTATGATAAGGGGACAAAAGGCATGGATTAAGGGATGAGGTTTGGAAACTTTTTAATGGCATTTTGTCCATGAACATGGACGGTTTCATGGACTAGGGGGAGTTGGCTTAATTTTGAAAGTGATTAGGAGGAATTAAAGAGGAAATTAGGGGATTTGTGATGAGTATGTGAGTTGGCCGGCCAAGGAAATATCTTTGTAGATCATTTCGGTTTTTGTGGGTAGAGGGGAGTAGCCGAGTTTCTCTTAAGGACTTTAGGTGTTTATTTTCGGGTTTTCTTTTTCCTTCTCTAGTGGGGTGCCGAAATCCTAATGCCATCAAAGTGTCATTTTGGCCATTTTTCTTTTTACAAAATTTGTTCCATTCTCTCTTAAACCTCAACCTTTTCTTTCATAAGTTAGAACCATCTGTGCATGTATTTTCTTCCTTCTTTCACATCTCTTTCTTTTCTTTTATTTTGCTTAAACCGAAATCTCCCTTAAGGTGCAATTGTCGAATATTACATCTTCATTTGGAAACACCATAGCCGAATCTCAGATGCTCTTATTCTCTTTTCTTTTCCACAAGTCTTAGAAGCCGGAACTTTGATTCATGGCCGAATTCTCTAATCAGTAAACCCTCTCTACTTTCACGTTTTCCTTTTCTTCATTAAGTGCCGAAACCTTTCTCTTTGGAGTCTAGAAGGCGCATCTACAAGGATAGTGCCGTCGATCTCTTACTCTTGGTTTCATTTTAGCATGTGATAGTGGGAAGTATTTCTTCTTAAGCAAGCAGATATGAGTTCTTTTCTTTTGGTGCCGAAACCAAGTGTTTGGTCTTGGTTTTTATAGAATGGCCGAATATGCTTGTGCCATGATATGTGTGTTCTTTTGTGTGTAGCCAAAGGAGGGGAACACTAAGGGTTCTTTTGGATTCGATTCTTCAAGGTAAGTAAGAGTAGCATTCGGCCAAGGGCCATTTTTATGGATTAAATGCTTAAGGCCGATTCGAACAGTTGTTCAGTAGGGATTTCGACAGTTACAAGAGCAATGAGTGGTTTCGGGATTTGGTAGGAGACCAAATCGGCATTAAAGGAGGAGGAAGAACAACATTCCGAGATCGTGTTAAATTCAAGTTGTTAGGGATTTCGCTAATAGTCAGGTGTGTGATTAACCCACTATTTTCCGGGTTTATGCTATATTGTATGTGTTGTGTAATTGCTAATATGTGCAGTGGCGATTATGAATGGATACCCTTAAGGGGTATAGCGGGAATCAGGTCAGTGATTAATTATTAAGAATGTGAATATGTTAATGAGAATATGATTGTGTGTCGAATAGCATGAGCATGCATTATTATATTATGTTATGACATTATCGTATGATGCATGTGCATGGGATGGGATGTGAATGTGACTATCGAAGGACAGGGAGTACATTTATGTACGTGGTCTAATGTTAGCCTTGTGCTACATTGGCGCTTGATGTTAGCTGTGTGCTTCATCAAGGGAGGTGTTGGCTAGGTGCCACATCTCGGTGGATGATAGCTGTGTGCATCACCGTAGATTGAGGATGACCTTGAGTCACCTCGTGGATATGGACATGTGGGGTCACTTAGGTGATCGGTGGCTTAGCCACGGCCTTGGGCAGCAGGTCTGCCAAGGTAAGATATGTGGGATCACTTAGTTAATCGATGGATTAGCCACGGCCTTGGGCAGTAGGTCTGCCGAGGTAGGTGTAACGGATGGACTCTAGGCTGGGTTGGGTGCATTTGCTTTGCATAATCATGTGTGAAATGTGGATTGATGTGGAAATGGGCCAAGCCCAATATGTGAAATTAATTGATTATATGGGCCAAGGCCCAATTGTGGTAATGATGTGAATAAGTTGCCTTACTATCTGAATTGTGATAAGACATGTGGTTGTGGGCTAAGCCCACATGTGGGTGGAATTCAGTGGACTAATTACACACTGAGTCTGTATGACTCACCCAAATTTTTACCAACATCGCAGGTAATGCATAAAGCTTGGACCGGGTTGGAGTGGATACGAGGTGGCCTATGTAGAAGAAGTTTCTACTTTTTTAATAAAATTTATATTTTTAGTATTTCAAGTATTTATTTGTTGTAATAAGGCCACTTTAAGTATTTGAGGTTTATTATTATGTTTTAAGTTGGATTGTCGATTATATTAATATCTGAAATTGGTTTATTTTTAATAACTTTTCTTTTAAAATATATGATAAAGTTTTTAACCGAAGAATTTGTAACATCAAAGTTTTACTTAAAGTTTTAAATACGAAATGATTTATCAACAACAACAAACTTTCATGATTTAGTTTATGAGTCAAAATATTTTTCAAACGTTTTCCGCAGTGGCATTCTGAATTCGGTCATGGCTCGTGGGCCGGGTTTGGGGTGTTACAGTTTGGTATCAGAGCCTGGTTCAAAACTCGGCTTTGAGGGTTTTGGGCCCAAAAACATTTTTTTAAGATGGGCTTTTCAAAGATTTGGGCTTTCATAAATTTTTCAAGTTTATTCTGGCATGGCATCTGTATCTCCGACCCGAAGTCCACCAGGTAAGTACCTCTAATTGTTGTGTGAATTATTATATGATTGGTATGTGGGTATGATGGGAATTTTAGATTAGTATATTAAGTTATTGAACTTTAGGATTAGCTTACTCCAACACAGAATTGCATAAAATTTTAAAGCCTAATTAAACAAACCTGTAACACCCCAAACCCGACCCAAACAATATGACCGAATTTGGTTTGCTACAGAGAAAACATTTTGAAAACCATTTTAAAACCGATTTTGAAATTAGTCGAATTGCCTTTCAATTGAAATTTTATTTGTTAAAAACCTCACTTAAAAATATTTGTTGAGTCAAGTTGTTTAAAAATTTCAGAGGTACCCGATGGTACTTTAAAACATTTTGCGTTTAATTTGAGAAAACATGTGCATCCATTTTAACATCATGAAATAGTTTAAACCAAACATTCAAACACGTAGTAATAATAAAATATTACTAGGAGGCCTTATTACAAATAGGCAACATAAACCCAAAAGAAAAATAGATAAAATCCAAAATTCATTTATTAAAAAGTCTCCACTGCATGGCCACCTCGAGTCCATCCGGCTCCTCACCCGCGATCTACGAGTCACCTGAAAAATTACAGGAGAAGGTGAGTCACCAAGACTCAATGTGTAACCCTTCCCCGGTTTAGTGCAATAACATACACAAATCATAACCAATTAACATGCATAAGTTTAAATGCACCCAACCTAACCATCCATACGCCTTTTTCTACCCCGTGTGGTACCAAACCACTGGTGGTGCCAAACCACTGGTGACATATAGTCACAAATGTGATACCAAATCACTGGAGATACCAAATCTCTGGTGTCCGAAGACACAATTGTGTTACCAAAACACTGGTGACCGAAGTCACAAATCAAGTGATGGGGCCAACCCATCGTGTGATACCAAATCACTGGCAGACGATCCCATATCTCAAAGTGGGGCCAACCCACGGTGGAATTAACCACAGGGACAAGTCGCTATGAGGTGCCAAACCTCTGGTGATCGTAGTCACAATGTGTTACCAAAACACTGGTGTCCGTTGACACGAATATCACTGCCCCCTCTACTCATCAACCCATATCAAACAATTATGTATATTTACTGAAATCATGCAAAAAGGTTTATTTTAACAACATTAATAAATTTATCATTGCCATATATCCAATAATACACATACCAAATGTGTCATGCTTCCCAAAAGCATCAAATAATAATCTCATAGCAAATAAGGACTTACCCGAATCTTTGTTAATACCATGATAGTATTACATCCATGTCTACACAAATCGATTAGGCATAAAATAACACTTAGCATATTAAAAAGTTATAAGATGTGTATGTACACACACCTGTATTTAACGAAAGCCTTAAATCCCGATTAGACAAATTGGCCACACAAACTTTCCTTGTCCCCAAAAGCCTTCGAACACTATCCAACACACTCCTAAAAGAATCGGTCTCACTTCCCTACAATCAACCATCATCATTAAGGTTTATTAGCCTTCGGCTTAAACGAAACTTAAAAGAATAATCCTTTGAAATAAACCCTTACCACCTTACCAAAAACTGATTGCTAGAGAAGTCCCCAAGAAAACTATGTTACCTTCAATATTCGGCCTAAGAGATTCAAGATAGAAGAAGAATATTTTCGGCACAACAAAGAGGTATATTCGGCTATATGACAAAAAAGAAAATAATGGGAAGAGAAATATAATTTCGGCAAAGAAGAGTGTATAGGAGGTTTTTGGTGTTTAAGCAAAACAAATGGGAGAACAAAAGGTTAATGCAAGTTTCAGTTTTTGAGAGAATGAAAAGGAGAAAATAGCAAATGATCAAAAATGACCAAATGGTCAAAAGAGTTTAGGCTTACCACAATGTAGAATTTGGCCAAAAAGAAAAGTGTTTGAGAGAAAATGTTTTGCAACTTTTGCACCAAATGAAAGAAATGACCAAAAAGAAAAGACTTCAATCCTAGCCAAACTAAGGTAAAATTTCGGCTCCCCCCTTTAGCCACTTTGCCGTCCAAGTTCATGGCATAAAGGCCATGAATTTGTTTCCAAAACATTTCCCACAAACCAAGCCTTTGTCCCCTCAATTTACCATAACTTCAAGATATCCTACCATAACCTTAGGAATCTTATCCCTTATTTCATGCTTTCCTTTAGAATAAATTCAACTTACCAAAATGAAAGTCCAACCTATCATTATTATGTTTGACCGTCCATTAAAGCTAACATACAAAAATAACTTTTAAAAATGCTATACCTACTACTCGAACCACTAACCTCATGTAACCTTTCAAGCTCTTTAACCAACTTGCCACTAATTCATCTTGTGCTTTAATATACACTTAAATTAACTTAACTGCTAAGCTCATTTAATCCTCTTCATTAAATAAGCCATACTAAGAATTATCCTACTAAACCGAGCTTACTCAAGACCCCTAATTAAGTTTTATAACACCACAAATAATATCACAGAAATTTAAACACAAGCAAAATAATTCAATCACGAATAACCCCTATTTCAGGATGTTACAGTTCTACCCCCTTAAAATAATTTCGTCCTCGAAATTACCTGATCAGAAGAGATTGGGGTATTGCTGCTGTATTACATCCTCGGGTTCCCATGTCGCTTCCTCCGTACCATGGTTTCGCCATAGCACTTTCACCAAAGGTACCGACTTTCTACGCAGAACCTTGACATCACGATCTAAGATCTGAACTGGTTCCTCCTTGAACGATAAGTCAGAGTTAACCTCAATCTCTGCTACTGGCACGACGTGCGATGGGTCCGACCTATACCGTCTAAGCATCGACACATGGAAGACATCGTGAATCTGACTCAACTCTGCCGGCAGCTCGAGCTGATAAGCTACCGCTCCTACTCGCTTCAACACAGTATACGGGCCGATGAACCTTGGACTTAACTTCCCTTTTTTCCCAAAACGTAACACCTTTTTCCAAGGCGACACCTTCAGAAAGACTTTATCTCCTACATCGAATTCCATTTCTTTGCGCTTGAGATCGGCGTAAGACTTCTGCCTATCCGACGCTTCCTTGAGACGAGCCCGAATTACCTTAACTTTGTCCTCAGTTTCAGTCACCAATTCTGGACCCAAAACCTGACGTTCACCCAATTCCGTCCAACACGTAGGAGTACGGCACTTCCGTCCATACAGTGCTTCATATGGAGCCATTTGGATACTCGCTTGATAACTATTGTTATAAGCGAATTCCGCCAACGGTAGATACTCCTCCCAACTGCCACTGAAATCCAGAACGCAACCTCTGAGCATATCTTCTAAGATCTGAATCACTCTCTCTGATTGTCCGTCGGACTGCGGATGAAAAGCTGTGCTGAAGTCCAATCTCGTACCCAAAGCTTGATGCAACGCTCTCCAAAACCTCGATGTAAACCTCGGATCCCTATCCGAGATAATCGATACTGGCACACCATGCAATCTCACTATCTCAGCCACATATAACTTTGCTAGCCTCTGAAGCGAATAATCTACCCTTACAGGTATGAAATGCGCTGACTTAGTCAGACGATCCACAATCACCCAAACCGAATCCTTCTTACTAGGCGTAAGAGGTAAACCACTGACAAAGTCCATGGTGATCCTCTCCCACTTCCACTGAGGAATCGTCAGCGGCTGAAGTAAACCAGATGGCAACTGATGTTCAGCCTTGACTTGTTGACACGTCAGACACTTACCCACGAACTCAGTTACTTCCCCTTTCAGACCTGGCCACCAAAATTGCTCTCTCAAATCCCGATACATCTTGCTACCTCCAGGATGCATAGCATATGGGCTGTTATGTGCGTCCCGAAGAATCCTTTGTCTCAACTCCACATCCTTCGGCATTCAAGCTTTCCCTTTAAAGCACAAAACTCCATCACTGGACAGACTAAAATCCTCTAATCCACCATTCTGAACTTGCAACCTCCGATCATTCAAACCATCATCCTCTAACTGCTTCTCCTTAATCTGATCTAACCAAGTCGGCTTGACTTGCAATTCTGCTAAAAGAGCAAACATCGATCTTAAATCCGATACAACCTTACGACTCAACGCATCTGCCACCACGTTAGCCTTACCAGGATGATACTCGATCAAACAGTCGTAGTCCTTCAACAGCTCAATCCATCTACGCTGCCTCAAATTCAAATCCTTCTGAGTCAAGAGATACTTAAGACTCTTGTGATCCGTATAAACTATCGACTTCTCTCCGTACAAGTAGTGCCTCCATATCTTCAAAGCGAAGACTACTGCCGCTAACTCCAAGTCATGAGTCGGATAATTAGCCACATGTGGTCTCAACTGCCGAGATGCATAAGCCACTACCTTCCCTTCTTGCATCAGCACACATCCCAAACCAATATGTGATGCATCGCAATAAACCGTGAATTCCTTGCCTGCCTCAGGTTGAATCAAAACCAGAGCTTCAGTCAGAATCTTCTTCAATTTGTCGAAACTTTCTTGCTGCTCCTCGGTCCACACAAATGGAATTCCTTTCCTCAACAACTTGGTCATCGGTGCGGCAATCAAAGAAAATCCTTCCACAAATCTTCGGTAATACCCCGCCAGACCTAGAAAACTCCGAATTTCAGCCACAGATTTAGGCGGCTTCCAATCCAACACTGCCTCAATCTTTCGAGGATCCACTCTAATCCCTTCGGCTGAAACAACGTGACCCAAGAAAGTCACCTCCTTAAGCCATAATTCGCACTTACTAAATTTCGCATACAGCTGCTTTTCCCTCAGAATCTGCAACACTACTCGCAAATGCGCATCATGCTCCTTTTCTGACTTCGAATACACCAAAATATCATCTATAAAGACCACAACAAACTGATCCAAAAACTGTTGGAATACCCTATTCATCATGTCCATGAAAGCTGCTGGTGCATTAGTCAAACCAAACGGCATCACCAGGAACTCGTAGTGTCCATACCGAGTACGAAATGTCGTCTTATGGATATCAGCCTCTTTCACTTTCAGCTGATGATATCCAGACCTTAAATCAATCTTAGAGAAAACCGCAGCCCCTTTCAGCTGATCAAACAAGTCATCTATCCTCGGCAAAGGATACTTGTTTTTGATCGTCAGCTTATTCAACTGGCGGTAGTCTATACACATCCGCATCGCACCATCCTTCTTCTTGACAAAAAGTACCGGCGCTCCCCAAGGTGAAACACTTGGTCGAATAAAACCTCGATCCAACAACTCTTGAATCTGAGCCTTCAATTCCATCAATTCCTTCGGTGCCATCCTATACGGAGCTATAGACACTGGCACCGTTCCGGGTAACAGATCTATACCGAATTCGACCTCACGATCCGGAGGCAACCCCGGAAGTTCTTCAGGAAATACGTCAGCAAATTCCTTTACAGTTTGAACATTCCTCACAGAAGACTCCTTAGCTTCCAAAGCACACACATGAACTACGAACACCTCACAGCCCTTCCTGACCATCTTCACCGCTTTGAGCGCAGATACCACATTGGATAGATAATCTCTCCTATTACCTATCATGACCACTTCTTCACCTTCAACCGTCTTTAAAACCATGCGCTTAGCAGCGCAATCCAAACTTGCTTGGTACTTGACCAACCAATCCATCCCAAGAATCAGATCGAACTCCTCAAACGGCAGTTCCATCAGATCGGCTACAAACACTACCCCTTGGAGTTCTAGGGGTACATCCCTATATAGTTTATCTACTTCTACGGAGTAACCTAAAGGACTAAGTACGGTCATCCTCCTAGAAGCAGTCTGAGAAACTAAACTCATGGTCTCAACTATGCTACTAGCAACGTAAGAATGCGTCGAACCCACATCTATCAAAGCAGTATATGGAACACCAAAGATTAAAAACGTACCGGTTATGACGTCCGGTGCCTCTCCTTCCTCACGACGCCTCGCAGCATACACCAAACCAGGCTGCCTAGCCTCCGTGTTGCCAATACCTCTGCCAGCTGCTCCGCGACCTCCACTAGAGCCATAGCCACCTCTTTCATAACCACGACCTCTCTGCGGTGCTGGTCCCTCCTTTCTGAACTGAGCACGACCTTGACCTTCAGACTGATTCCTAGCTTGCTTACGCGGACAGTCTCTCACACGATGATCCAACGAACCACACTCGAAACATCCTTTCCCTCCGGTCCAACATTCTCCCCAATGGAACTTCCCACAACCATTACACTGGGTCGGTCTCTGATTAGCAGCTGTGGACCTTCCTGCCTGATTTGACCCATTCTGCCTAAACCTTTTCTGAACATTACCACCTGACCCAGACGATCCAAAGCCTCTCTTCAGCTTGCTCCTATCATAACTTTGCCTCGCAGACTCCTTGACTCCTTCGGCTACCTTGGCCTTCTCCACCAAGACAGCAAACTCACGCTCCTGCTGCGAAGCAATCAGCAACCTTAACTCATCTCTAAGTCCGTCTTCAAAACGAACACAACGATCATGCTCCGATGCCACTATTCCCTGAGCATAACGACTCAGCCTTAGGAATTCCGCTTCATATTCCGACACAGATTTACTTCCTTGTACTAACCCCAGAAAAGCTTTCCTTTGAGCATCAATATAGCTTGAGCCAACATACTTCTTCTGATACGAATTCTTGAAATACTCCCAAGTGAGATCATCTGCCATAGCACCATCTCGAATCGTGAGCCACCAACGATATGACTCATCCTTGAGAAGCGACACCGCTCCTTTCAGTTTCTCCTCATTTGTCAGATCTATCTCATCCATGATTCTTTCGGTCGATTCTAGCCAATACTCAGCCGTATTGGGCGCTACACCAGACGCACCTCGGAAAAATTTAGCTCCGTTAGCTCTAAGTCTCTCAGGAACTGACTTTCGAGCTCCTCCACCTCTACCAATTCCAGCTACCCTTTCCAGAACCCGTAGCATCGCTTGTGACACAGCGTCGTCACCCGTCTGATCCTGCTCTTCAGCTCCAAAGGTTGGGGGTGGTGGTGGCGGTATCTCATTCTCAGATCCTTGACCCGACCCGACATGTTCCGATATAGCCATCCTACCCCTTCCGCGTCCACGACGTCCACGACCTCTAAAGCTCATTCTAACTATCGCGCTTTAATCTGATTAGGAAATTTTATGAATTAGTACATGTTTCACTTGATTATCCGCGAAGAAATTTTATGAAAAAGAGTTTAATAGAGATTCTTTCGATCAAACAAGGTTTTAGGTCTTCTATCCTAGTTTACACAGAAAAGTATATCCATTCCCTATACCTTTCATACCTATGCACTCTTCGGGCATTTCTGTCCGTTTCTAACCCAGGGGTATTTTCGTCATTTTTCCTGCAGGGTATTTTTGTAATAAACCGAAGAAAATTTTAAAACTCTAATAAATCAAAACATCTTGTGATTTTTAAAACTGAGGGTATTTTTGAGAAATTCTCAATTTGAAGATATGACAAAATTTTGAAAACCAGGGGTATTTTGGTAATTTTGTCAATCAGGGATAATTTTGTAAATTTCCAAAGTCAAGGTATTATTTTGAAATACAACATTCTTGAGTACTCTTGTAAAATAAAAATTTGATCAAAATTGGGGTAATATGGAAATTTTAAAGACCAAGGGTATTTTCGTAATTTTGCCACTAGGGGCATTTTGGTAATTTTGGTAAACCGGGATTATTTGAAAATTTTTGAAGATAAATTTGTCCTACTATCTAAAAGAGATAATTTAGTGATTTTAAAACCAAAGTTTTCCTTAAAACACGGCTAGTCCCTTTCGGGTTTTATTTAAGGTTTTGCCTATGACCGAGTCCTCTTGGTTAGGGTGAACCGAAGCTACGCACCAGGTAGGAATCCCGCGAAGAGGAGGTGAGTCACGAGGACTGCTTAAGTACCAAGCTCTTCCGGATCCAATCCTAGACATGCGCACCTAGATTTCCACACCCTAACTCGGCGACTTGGTCACGGGTTGATTTAAATTAGGCCATTAAAGTCTTATGAATTTTGTTGGGGTAAACTAGTCCTAAAGTTTATAATACTTATCACTATCTACGTCCCATGCTTCCTGCCCTTCTACAGTAAATAATTCATACAAAAAGTTAGAGGTACTTACCAGGGCGGATCGGTGCCGGAGACTCGGTGCCATGCTTATTCAAAACAAAAATATTTCAAAAAGGCCTACCAAAACATTTTTGGGCCTTGGGCCCCCACAGCCGAGCTTTGAACTTGGCTCTGATACCAATTTTGTAACACCCCAAACCCGACCCAAACAATATGACCGAATTTGGTATGCTACAGAGAAAACATTTTGAAAACCATTTTAAAACCGATTTTGAAATTAGTCGAATTGCCTTTCAATTGAAATTTTATTTGTTAAAAACCTCACTTAAAAATATTTGTTGAGTCAAGTTGTTTAAAAATTTTAGAGGTACCCGATGGTACTTTAAAACATTTTGCGTTTAATTTGAGAAAACATGTGCATCCATTTTAACATCATCAAATAGTTTAAACCAAACATTCAAACACGCAGTAATAATAAAATAATACTAGAAGGCCTTATTACAAATAAGCAACATAAACCCAAAAAAAAAAATAGATAAAATCCAAAATTCATTTATTAAAAAGTCTCCACTGCATGGCCACCTCGAGTCCATCCGGCTCCTCACCCGCGATCTACGAGTCACCTGAAAAATTAAAGGAGAAGGTGAGTCACCAAGACTCAATGTGTAACCCTTTCCCGGTTTAGTGTAATAACATACACAAATAATAACCAATTAACATGCATAAGTTTAAATACACCCAACCTAACCATCCATACGCCTTTTTCTACCCCGTGTGGTACCAAACCACTGGTGGTGCCAAACCACTGGTGACATATAGTCACAAATGTGATACCAAATCACTGGAGATACCAAATCTCTGGTGTCCGAAGACACAATTGTGTTACCAAAACACTGGTGACCGAAGTCACAAATCAAGTGATGGGGCCAACCCATCGTGTGATACCAAATCACTGGCAGACGATCCCATATCTCAAAGTGGGGCCAACCCACGGTGGAATTAACCACAGGGACAAGTCGCTATGAGGTGCCAAACCTCTGGAGGTACCAAACCTCTGGTGACCGTAGTCACAATGTGTTACCAAAACACTGGTGTCCGTCGACACGAATATCACTGCCCCCTCCACTCATCAACCCATATCAAACAATTATGTATATTTACTGAAATCATGCAAAAAGGTTTATTTTAACAACATTAATAAATTTATCATTGCCATATATCCAATAATACACATACCAAATGTGTCATGCTTCCCAAGAGCATCAAATAATAATCTCATAGCAAATAAGGACTTACCCATCTTTGTTAATACCATGATAGTATTACATCCATGTCTACACAAATCGATTAGGCATAAAATAACACTTAGCATATTAAAAAGTTATAAGATGTGTATGTACACACACCTGTATTTAACGAAAGCCTTAAATCCCGATTAGACAAATTGGCCACACAAACTTTCCTTGTCCCCAAAAGCCTTCGAACACTATCCAACACACTCCTAAAAGAATCGGTCTCACTTCCCTACAATCAACCATCATTATTAAGGTTTATTAGCCTTCGGCTTAAACGAAACTTAAAAGAATAATCCTTTGAAATAAACCCTTACCACCTTACCAAAAACCGATTGCTAGAGAAGTCCCCAAGAAAACTGTGTTACCTTCAATATTCGGCCTAAGAGATTCAAGATAGAAGAAGAATATTTTCGGCACAACAAAGAGGTATATTCGGCTATATGAAAAAAAAGAAAATAATGGGAAGAGAAATATAATTTCGGCAAAGAAGAGTGTATAGGAGGTTTTTGGTGTTTAAGCAAAACAAATGGGAGAACAAAAGGTTAATGCAAGTTTCGATTTTTGAGAGAATGAAAAGGAGAAAATAGCAAATGATCAAAAATGACCAAATGGTCAAAATAGTTTAGGCTTACCACAATGTAGAATTCGGCCAAAAAGAAAAGTATTTGAGAGAAAATGTTTTGCAACTTTTGCACCAAATGAAAGAAATGACCAAAAAGAAAAGACTTCAATCCTAGCCAAACTAAGGTAAAATTTCGGCTCCCCCCTTTAGCCACTTTGCCGTCCAAGTTCATGGCATAAAGGCCATGAATTTGTTTCCAAAACATTTCCCACAAACCAAGCCTTTGTCCCCTCAATTTACCATAACTTCAAGATATCCTACCATAACCTTAGGAATCTTATCCCTTATTTCATGCTTTCCTTTAGAATAAATTCAACTTACCAAAATGAAAGTCCAACCTATCATTATTATGTTTGACCGTCCATTAAAGCTAACATACAAAAATAACTTTTAAAAATGCTATACCTACTACTCGAACCACTAACCTCATGCAACCTTTCAAGCTCTTTAACCAACTTGCCACTAATTCATCTTGTGCTTTAATATACACTTAAATTAACTTAAGTGCTAAGCTCATTTAATCCTCTTCATTAAATAAGCCATACTAAGAATTATCCTACTAAACCGAGCTTACTCAAGACCCCTAATTAAGTCTTATAACACCACAAATAATATCACAGAAATTTAAACACAAGCAAAATAATTCAATCACGAATAACCCCTATTTCAGGATGTTACAAAACCTGTGACTAAGTCGCCGAGTTAGGGTGTGGCAACCATTGTGCGCATGTTTAGGATTGGTTTCGATGGGATCTTGGTATTTAAGCAGTCCTAGTGACTCACCTCCTCTCCACTCGAATCCTACCTGGTGCGTAGTAACGGTTCACCCTAACCAAGAGGACTTATTCACGGGCTAAACCCAATAACTAAAACCCGAAAGGGACTAGCCATAACTGTTTTATAAAACCTTTAGTTTTTTTTGAATCACCAAAATCACCCCTCTGATTTGTATAAACTATTATTGGAAAAATTTTTCGAAAAATTCTCGATTTACAAAATTACCTAAATACCCCTGGGTGTAAAATTTCTAAAATGCCCCTGGTTTGGAAAATTTTTATTGCCATACTACCCTCGACTTTTATTAAGATATTTTTCAAAATACTAGAAACCTTTATTTCTGCAAAATAATAAGATACCCTGATTTGAAAAAAAATTACCAAATTACCCCTGGTTTATGAAATAACCAAAATAACCCTGATTTCCAAAACTTCTGCCATACCTTTGATTTTGAGAAAATTTTCAAAATGCCCCAGAGTTTTGAAATTTTAAAGTGCCCTGATTTATTAAAATTTTCAAATGGACTCCGATTTATTACCAAAATACCCCTATAGGAAAAAAATGACGGAAATACCCCTGGGTTGGGAATGGACAAAGATGCCCATAATAGTGTGTTGAACGTTGTGAATGAATGTGATTCTCTGAATTAGGATAGAAGACTTGAGATGAAAACTTTGATTGATCGAAAGAACTACTTCTGAAAACTTTTTTTCATAAAACTGTTCGCGGATAAACAGTGGAACCAAAAGTACTAATGCATAAAACTTTCTAATCAGATTAAATCGCGATAGTATGTTAGTTTTATTAAGATCAGAGTGTGCAGCAGTAGCGTAGTGTGGTGAGTTAGGATGTACGATTGTTCGTTAGTAAGTAATTTCGAGGACGAAATTATTTTTAAGGAAGGTAGAATTGTAACATCCTGAAATAGGGGCTATTAGGTTTGAATTATTTTGCATGTGTATGGCTTGATTATGCATTAATTAACGTGTTTTAAGATCTAGGTATAAGCCAAGGGTAGGCCCGAGCTATAGGAAAATTTTTTATTTTAAGTGTTAGTTAAAGGGAGCTAAGCAAGATAGGCCTTAAGAAAATTTGTATGTGGATTTAGACACAATGAGTCAATTGGTAAAGTGGCAAGTGGAGTGTGGAGTGTATTAATGGTCTTAGGTTCGAATCCCATGGATGACAATAAGGTGACTTTTATTTTTGTTTTTATATGGCATGTGTTGGTCAAACTCTAATTAAGGTAAGGTTGGACTATTTTCTTTTATGGATAGTAGACTAAGGGAAAAAGGCAAGTGATAAACTTAAGGTATGGAATCAAGAAAATATGGTATGATAAGGGGACAAAAGGCATGGATTAAGGGATGAGGTTTGGAAACTTTTTAATGGCATTTTGTCCATGAACATGGACGGTTTCATGGACTAGGGGGGAGTTGGCTTAATTTTGAAAGTGATTAGGAGGAATTAAAGAGGAAAATAGGGGATTTGTGATGAGTATGTGAGTTGGCCGGCCAAGGAAATATCTTTGTAGATCATTTTGGTTTTTGTGGGTAGAGGGGAGTAGCCGAGTTTCTCTTAAGGAGTTTAGGTGTTTATTTTCGGGTTTTCTTTTTCCTTCTCTAGTGGGGTGCCGAAATCCTAATGCCATCAACGTGCCATTTTGGCCATTTTTCTTTTGACAAAATTTGTTCCATTCTCTCTTAAACCTCAACCTTTTCTTTCATAAGTTAAAACCATTTGTGCATGTATTTTCTTCCTTCTTTCACATCTCTTTCTTTTCTTTTATTTTGCTTAAACCAAAATCTCCCTTAAGGTTGCCATTGTCGAATATTACATCTTCATTTGGAAACACCATAGCCGAATCTCAGATGCTCTTATTCTCTTTTCTTTTCCACAAGTCTTAGAAGCCGGAACTTTGATTCATGGCCAAATTCTCTAATCAGTAAACCCTCTCTACTTTCACGTTTTCCTTTTCTTCATTAAAGTGCCGAAACCTTTCTCTTTGGGGTCTAGAAGCCGCATCTACAAGGGTAGTGCCGTCGATCTCTTACTCTTGGTTTCATTTTAGAATGTGATAGTGGTAAGTATTTCTTCTTAAGCAAGCAGATATGAATTCTTTTCTTTTGGTGCCGAAACCAAGTGTTTGGTCTTGGTTTTTATAGCATGGTCGAATATGCTTGTGCCATGATATGTGTGTTCTTTTGTGTGTAGCCAAAGGAGGGGAACACTAAGGGTTCTTTTGGATTTGATTCTTCAAGGTAAGTAAGAGTAGCATTCAGCCAAGGGCCATTTTTATGGATTAAATGCTTAAGGCTGATTCTAACAGTTGTTCAGTAGGGATTTCGACAGTTACAAGAGCAAGGAGTGGTTTTGGGATTTGGTAGGAGACCAAATCGGCTTTAAGGGAGGAGGAAAAACAACGTTCCGAGATCGTGTTAAATTCAAGTAGTTAGGGATTTCGCTAATAGTCAAGTGTGTGATTAACCCACTATTTTCTGGGTTTATGCTATATTGTATGTGTTGTGTAATTGCTAATATGTGCAGTGGCGATTATGAATGGATACCCTTAAGGGGTATATCGGGAATCAGGTCAGTGATTAATTATTAAGAATGTGAATATGTTAATGAGAATATGATTGTGTGTCGAATAGCATGAGCATGCATTATTATATTATGTTATGACATTATCGTATGATGCATGTGCATGGGATGGGATGTGAATGTGACTATCGAAGGACAGGGAGTACATTTATGTACATGGTCTGATGTTAGCCTTGTGCTACATTGGCGCTTGATGTTAGCTTTGTGCTTCATCAAGGGAGGTGTTGGCTAGGTGCCACATCTCGGTGGATGATAGATGTGTGCATCACCGTGGATTGAGGATGACCTCGAGTCACCTCGTGGATATGGACATGTGGGGTCACTTAAGTGATCGATGGCTTAGCCACGGCCTTGGGCAGCAGGTCTGCCAAGGTAAGATATGTGGGATCACTTAGTTGATCGGTGGATTAGCCACGGCCTTGGGCAGCAGGTCTGCCGAGGTAGGTGTAACGGATGGACTCTAGGCTGGGTTGGGTGCATTTGCTTTGCATAATCATGTGTGAAATGTGGATTGATGTGGAAATGGGCCAAGCCCAATATGTGAAATTAATTGATTATATGGGCCAAGGCCCAATTGTGGTAATGATGTGAATAAGCTGCATTACTATCTGAATTGTGATAAGACATGTGGCTGTGGGCTAAGCCCACATGTGGGTGGAATTCAGTGGACTAATTACACACTGAGTCTGTATGACTCACCCAAATTTTTACCAACATCGCAGGTAATGCATAAAGCTTGGACCGGGTTGGAGTGGATACGAGGTGGCCCATGCAGAAGAAGTTTCTACTTTTTTAATAAAATTTATATTTTTAGTATTTCAAGTATTTATTTGTTGTAATAAGGCCACTTTAAGTATTTGAGGTTTATTATTATGTTTTAAGTTGGATTGTCGATTATATTAATATCTGAAATTGGTTTATTTTTAATAACTTTTCTTTTAAAATATATGATAAAGTTTTTAACCGAAGAATTTGTAACATCAAAGTTTTACTTAAAGTTTTAAATACGAAATGATTTATCAACAACAACAAACTTTCATGATTTAGTTTATGAGTCAAAATATTTTTCAAACGTTTTCCGCAGTGGCATTCTGAATTTGGCCGTGGCTCGTGGGCCGGGTTTGGGGTGTTACATTATAACTGTAAGGTAACTAATGAATTAATTATTTAATCATGTTGAAATTATAATTAATTGGCACAATACTTAATGAATGCATGGTTAATCTTCTAAGATATCTGAGGATTAAATTATTGACGGTATTAGATGATACATTAACCTTGCATAACTTGCAAGATTATTGTGATTAAACTGTTTCAAGGTAGGAATACGTTGTTAGCTTACTTAATCTTTTATGTGTTTATGAGGATTGATTAATTGTTTGAATTGGTATTGGAAAATGTTTAAGAGATTAGTTAATTTAATAATCATGTATGAGCAGTAGTTAGCAAATTACCCAGTTGCCGTGAATTTATTCGTAACATCATGAACATGAGTTTAGTAATTCTAAGTTAAGAAATGTAATTAATCTAACACAATTATGTCATATTGATTAAAATCATCTTTTGAAATCTTGCATTGGATCTTTTATTTTTATTTTATTTTATTTTACTTAGTTAAATTTAGTTTTTAATCACTTCCTCAAAATCAAAATATTTTTCTTCACCAAAGTGTTTTTAATTGTATTCATAAATAAATTCTTTTCACAGTCCCTGTGGGTACGATAACTCAACATTTACTTATTACTTTATTACTTGTTGCGATTGTGTACACTTGCACATTTCCATCGTTCTAGCCAACAACCTTATAGATGACAGCCAAGTGTAGCACAAGTTTCTCGAAACACAACACGTGAAATTGGAACTCCAAGCTCAAGATATCGGTGTCATGTCACGACACACCTTGGTTGTGTCATGATAAAGGCTTGAACATGGGAGGCAAGTACCAACAAGGCTAAAATCGTCCACACAATCCATATTTTTTGAGATTATGGGCTGTAATAGACATAATTAGGATTTCTAAACATCCTTATAAATAGAAAGGTTATTACTAATATGTAAGCATGCCTTTAGGAGATGTAGATAGTAGATTTATGTTTTCTTTCGTTTTATTTTTGGCTTCTACATACTTTGTTCTTTTTGACTAGATTCAGTTTGAACCTAAGTCTTTTCTATTGAAGTATTCAACAGTTTTCTTTCATTTTTCTTTTGCAAACATCAAGATAGTTAGCTGTTAAGAGGTTACGCAACTCCAGGTACACTTGATTCAATCAGTTGAGCAATTTCTTACCCTTCCTCTTACTTTAATTTATTTTTCTTCCTTTTCTAGTTTAAATTAAATCTAAGAGTTATGGTGTCTAGATAAATGAAAGGCTAAGTCTTTGCGAAGATTAATGAGTGGATGTGGGAGTAGTTAATGGAAGAATGAGGGTTTCCTATAGGAATTAGCTGGTTTTAAATTGTGTATGCTTAAACCCTAGGAGTGACGACCCTAGGAAGTAATCTAGGTGAAACGAGGTCGAGGGATAAGTTTGCAGAGAAAATCATAATTTATCCCAGTGGAGAAAGTGAGGTCGGGAGATAAGCATGAACCTTTTGATTAGTTAATTAGTAGAGCCCTGGAGGTGATACTAGTTAATTAATAGTTAATTCCATTTAAAGCCGAATTTTGAAATTAATTATAACCACAACTACTTGTTATTCTGTGTAACATCCCCAAACCCGGCCCATTCACTACGACCGAATCTGGTTATGTCACTGCGGAAAACGGTTGAAAATCTTTCTAGCTTAGTATAAAACATTGTAGTTTGTTGAATTTTGGAAATCATATCCACTTGAGCTTATGAGTAAAACTGTGCTATTAAAAACTTATTCATTTTTAAAACTTTAGTATATACAAACTAATTTGAATAAATAGGTTGCAACCCATAATCATTTTCACATAGCAGTTTAAATTAAATAAACCATAGTTAAAGTAATACCAAAATAATAAAATGGCCTTTATTACAACCCAATACTTAAAATAAAATACTTGCATCAAAATCATGCCTAAATTGATAAAACATAATTAAACATCATCTTCGGCATGGGCCACCTTGTCCTCTCCGATCCCGGTCCAGCTTTATGCAACACCTGAAAAAGTTAGAGGAAAAAGGTGAGTCACCAAGACTCAGTGTGTTACCCTTTTTCCCGGATTAGCAAAATATCATATGCAAACATGAACATGATCATCATGCATCCAATTAATATGCACCCAGCCTAGCCAACCACAACACCTTTTTCTACCCCGTGTGGTACCAAACCACTGGTGGTGCCAAACCACTGGTGACGTATAGTCACAGATGTGATGCCAAATCACTGGAGGTGCCAAACCTCTGGTGTCCGAAGACACGAATGTGATACCAAATCACTGGTGACCGAAGTCACGAATCGAGTGATGGGGCCAACCCATCGTGTGATACCAAATCACTGGCGTCAATCCCTCAATACCGCCTTGTGGGGCCAACCCACTGTGGTGCGAAACCACGGGGACGAGACGCTGAGGTGCCAAACCTCTGGAGGTGCCAAACCTCTGGTGACCCAAAGTCACAAGTTGTGTTACCAAAACACTGGTGCCCGTCGGCACGAATATCACTGCCCCCTCCACTCGTACAACCCACATCAACCATTAATATGCATTTTAACAGAAATATACCATCATGCTTGTTTAGCAACATACATAAGTTTTATCATCAACCAAGCAATATAGCGCATGCCAGATACATCATGCTTACCAAAAGCATCATAACAGGGACTTACCTGACCCCTTGCCTTATACCTTAATGGTATTTAATCCACCTTTTCATAGGTTCAATCAACACACAATATAATAAGCATATTTATCAATAGCAATGTGTGTGTAAGTACACACCTGCAAGCTTTAATCGAAGAACCAAACTAAGACCCTTGATAGTCTCGGTAATCTTGCTCCTACACGCTTTTGAACACTAGCCAACACCACCAAGTGCTCTTGCTTCACCTGCTCACAAACGGCAACCAACCCATCATAATAGCCTACGGTCCAAACAATTACCAACCGAATAGACTGCTAAAGCAATCACCTACCACTACTTACCAACAATCAACCAAAACAGAGGCTACGCTTGACTGCTTCGAATCCTGGATATCCTATGCAAAAACGATTCCAACAAAGGATCAACATACTTCCAAATAAAAGCAAAACCAACTCTTACTCTTAAAGATGTCGACAGAGAACAGAGACCTTACCATAGAACATTCGGCCTTACCTATACACCTTCTCTGAGACTTGAAACCAAAATCCAAAAGCAAACCTCACCACCCTTAACAATCGGCCAAGAACCACACAAAAAGGGAAGGGAAGATTCGACCAACACTAAAAATGGGAACAAGAAGAAGGAGAATCGCATAAAAGGGTAAGGTTTCGGCTTTGCAAGAAAGGAAAAGAAGAAGAAAGCTATGGGAGAGTAAGTGTTTCGGTCAAGGGTCAAAAGAAAGCAAAATGACAAATCAAAGTTTCTTTGTATTCAAGAGAACATTCGGCCACAACAACCTCAAAAGAACAAATGTAACTTTCGGCAAAGTGAAGGCTACTAGGGGTTTTCGTTTTAGGCTACAAAGAAATGAAAGAAGAGGGTTCTCTTTGACTCACATTCGGCACAAGACTAGGGGGAAGACTCAAAGGAATTCGGCACCAAAAGGAATGGAGAAACACTTTCGGCAAAGTGAACAAATGGGAAAAAAAAAACAAAAGGGTGAGCACCCCCTACTTATACTACTAAGGTTTCGGTACCCACCTAACACCCTCCAACAAAGCCGAAATTGCCCTCCATAAGCACCCCAAAACCGGCCACTAGCTCACCTCCTCCTAAATCCCAAAATCACCTCCTACTTTTCCTCCTTGACACTCATTCAAAAGGGTTTGAATGAGTCAACCAATATCTTACCCTCCTAGCCGAATTTCAAAAAGGAAGACTAAGTCTTACCTTATCCTTTGAAGAGCCTTCTAGCCGTCCAACATCTCCCCTCCATGACGCCAAAAATAAAAGCCAGAATTGCTGCCTTAGCAGCTCGAACCTGAGACCCCCAAAGCACCTTGAGGCGTCACCTCCTAAGCTCTAGAGTGGCGCCTCCTTGCCACTCTACCTAAGCCCAACTTGTGCTAAAATTCACCAAATAATTTTCTTAAGACCCCCAAAAGCCAAGCTCCCTCCTAACCACTGAAAACCAAAAATTTCTTAAAGTCTTCCCTACCTTCCAGGGTTCTCCAAACCCCCTAAAAACTTGCCTAAGCACACAAGAAGCTTATCAACACCTGAAATATGCACTAGATGCATAACCCCTAAAACCAGGGTGTTACATTCTGATTTAGTTGTTTGTTTATTTTCTGTTTATTTAATTCAATTAATTTAGTTTATGCTTATTATCCATTTTATTATTTATCATGATAAAATTTTAAATTATTACTATTTAGATGTGCTATTGTAAAAGTAGATTTCTGATTTAATTTGTCCTCCTTTGGGTACGATCTTCAGAATACTTCACTGTGTTTTGTTGTACACATCTATATTACAATTTGACTCATATACTTGTAGACTGCTGATTTAATTTAATATATTTTTGGTGTGGTAGTTTCTAGTCAAATAGTTGAATGTTTGGTGGCAACCAATCAATTAAAATAATTAATTAAGTTTATCGAGAAATATTTTCTCAAAGGTTTAATCAGAGACTTACCAATCTATTCATCTCTATCAATTTATCTATTTCATTTCTTTCATTTTGGCTTTCTTTATTTACTTGTTGCTTTTCCTTCATTCAATCACTATTGTTTGATTAATTTTCTTTTTTATTGAATATATTAGATTCTACGTATCTTGTTTACAACCTAAACTTAGGATTCAATCTGGAATATCCCGAGTCGAATCGAATCTTCCCCTTCGAAACAATTTTGAACCATCTTGCAACTTTTGAGATCCACGCTCCCTCTTATCAATACAACTATTAAATTTACTTGCAAGTAAAATATTGATCAGCTTCTTTATATATTAGTCAAAAAGTAAATGAAAAAAACCATTTGCAGGTGGATAAGATATGATCTAAATCAAACTTGGGAACATGAATGTGGAGCAAATATGTAACGCCCCGAATTTGGGCCTATTGGGCCTTGGGCATGGGAGCGTTTAATATTTTTTAGAATAAGAGAATGGCACTAATGCAAGTTGGACCTATTAGGTGAGTGATTTTGGAAGGTTAAGGGGCTTCCATGAAGTCCCGGGATCAAACCTGGGCTTTAGGAAAAAATTTGGTTTTAAGTGAATAAAACCCTGGGAGTTAGTAAGTAGGCTTTAAGAATAAAATGTGGAGAAAAATGACACAAAAGGAGCTTTTGTTGTGGTGGCATGTAGCATTTGGAGCATAGGAGCGGGCAAGGGTTCGAATCCCATTGCAAGCAAAAAGGGATATTTATTTTGTTAAGTTGGGGCGACAGGTGGGCAGGAAGCTAGCTTGAGAGTGGGCAAGAAGCTGGCTTTAAATAGAGCAATCTATGAGGAGAGTAAGCATACCCTGGTTGGCGTTTGGGCATAGGAGTGTTCGGAGCACGGATTAGCTTCAGATTCCTATCAGGTGTGTATTTTGCACTACTCTAGCTGTAGAGCGGCAAATGCTGAAATACCGGTCACACAGCGATGGTAGCCACACGAGCGTGCGAGCGCACGTGTGGGAGCTTCGATACGATAGTTGAGGCCCTCATGAGTGTTCTCATGGGTTTAGGCTACCTAGGGCCGAGTGGGCCCATATGAATAAATTGTATGATTGTGTAGTAGATATTGGACTGGTCTGTATGAATCTCATATCTGTGGCTAGATTTGGGCTAAATGGGCCACACGAGCGTATGGATTCATTTGGGCCAAGAATGGGCCCTAGGCCCATTCGCATCGTTATCTCTGTTTAGAATACCCCTGGTTTGCAAAATTATCGAAATACCCCCAATTTGTAAATTACCGAAATACCCTTAGTGGGTAAATTACCAAAATACCTTCGATGGTTAAAATTACCAAAATACCCCTGAGGGGTGAAATTACCGTTTTACCCCTAAACGAAAAAATGACCGTGATACCCTTAGTGGTAGTTTAAATGTTGCTTATGTGATTTTTATATATTTGTATATGATCGTAATACACTGCATACATAACATATTGCATTGGGTTGGGTTTGCTGATTGGAGGAAGTACCGTTCTAGTGGCATCGCCGCATACAGTTATAGTGGCATCACCACATATTCTTATTTTAGTGGCTCAGCCACGTATACCGTTATCAGCAGCTAGTCTGCATTATTGGAGAGTTTGACTGAGTGGGTCGATATGGTCCCCACATGGAAAGGTTGGTTGGTACGGGTGGAGAGTTTGGTTGGTATGGGTTGGGTACATGTTCATTGCATTGATTTTGGGGCTTAGGCCCAGATTGTTACCAATATGGCTTAGGCCCAGACCGTTACCGAATAGAGCTTAGGCCTAGACTGTGACCGTATCAGGGGATTACACACTGAGTTCTCGTAACTCACCCCTTTCTTTTAACCGTGCAGGTAATCCCCAGCCTTAGAAGATTTGGAGCTGCGGAGGACTCGGAGGTGGTCACACGTCGGATATGGTTTAAAGACTAAACTTAGCGGTTTTAGTTTAATTTAGTTATTTTAAATTATTGGGTTAATAACTTTTGTAATAAAGCCACTCCATTTTTCTTTTTAACTTTTATTTGGTATTTCTTTAAATTACAAACTGCTGGTCTGTTAAACACGAGTTTTTAAAACTATAACCACTGTTTTCAAAATATCACGTATTCGCAAATGTTTGAATCAAACTTCCGCAACAAACAAGGTTTTGAATGTAATAATGTTTTTGCAAGAGAATGACTTTTAAGAAACTACGTTTTGAAGATAAGCAAACAAAATTTGAGGTTTTACATGGCAGAAAGTTTTAAATTCTTTAAGAAGGGTTTCTAATGAAAGCATGGTTTTCGAAAAACTCTTCAATGTGACACGTCAAATTTGGGCCTAACTTCTAGGCCAGGTTTGGGGTATTACAAAATAATTGGAATTTCAATCCTTAATCATTAACATATTTTTATAATAACTATTTTCTTTTTATAACAAGTATTATAAATAAGAATTCAAATTTATGAAAAAATCAAAATGAAGAAAATAATTAATATTGAAACTGTTGGATATTTGATGAATGAATGTATTGAGATAGAAAGTAATAGAACAGAACAGAGAAGTTAATGGATTATAAACTTCTAATTTTTCATTCCAACATGTCAATTTACATAAACATCTATGCTTAAATAAGCTGAAAATAATAATAATATATTACAACTTGACAAATCTTGGAACTTGATTAATTCATCTTGCTTTTTTATTGGTTGATTTTAGTCTAATCAACAACCAAAAATATCTTATAAAAAATTGTTGTTGTTTCAGTACAATTTGGAAAGTTGCCAACTTGTAGAGTGAAGAGCTCGCAAGTGAGCTCTCAAGCTTGGTGAGCTTGCGGAGTTAGTGAGCTCGTACTTTTTGGTGAGCTCACAATTTTGTAGAGCTTGCATATTTGGTGAGCTCACAGGTTTAGTGAGCTCACAGTTTGCAGGTTTGATAAGCTCACAAATATGGTGAGCTCACAGTCTTGGTGAACTCATAGTCGTATAGGAGTTGGGTTCGCCAATACATGGATGGTCACTTCGAAATAGAAACTAATTGTATTTGTTTGTATTTTATGCTAAAACCAAAAACACTGAATATTATAATTAATGTTGTAATTAATTTTATTTGTTTATATTAAAAAATTTGTTGAAAATGCTAGTCAGTTATTAACATACATGAAGGCATCCAAATTAAAAAGAGGTGAAGATTAAACTGACACATGTTGAATGTTGTAATGCCCCAAAATTTTGAGAATTTAATTGTGAGAATCTGTAGTAATTAAATCTTTGTATCTGTGGTTTTGTGTTCTGCTATTGTGTTTAAGGTCTAGAGTTTGAGTTGCATCATTAAAATTTTTATTACTTTTAACAACCAACCCTATCCATGCATTATATAGTTAAGTGTAATTCTATGTAAATTCGTATCAAGAATGTGTCTGCTAGTTCACTGGTTAAGCATTTGTATTCTGTTAGGTCCTGTGTTTGAATCCCTAAGAGGTCGATAAGGAATATTTTTGCCAATTGCTAGAAATCTGCTTGGAAGTTAAAAAATTAATTAACTTTATTTCTTTTCCTTTTTTAGTTTTTCCTTTTCTTTCTTTATTACTTTTGTTCTCTTCTTCATTCTTTTTCGTTTCATTTATTTTTGCTAATCGTGGTTGAAGGGATACGAGATTAACTGAATTTTTATTGTTAGTCGTTGGTTGGAATGTAACACCCGTTACCAGTGTTCGACGTCGGAACAAGGTATGAGGCATTACTGGACTCACATCACAAGCAATCACACAAATTAGAGTCATAAAATTTGCATCCAAATTAAAACCATTCATAATCAACCATAAAGTCCCTTATACGATCCTACGAGGCCCAAAACATGGTTTGGAGGTGGTTCGGGACTAAACCGAGAACTTTAGAAATTTTTACAACACTTAGAAAAATTTTCTTAGAAGCAAGGTTCACACGCCCATGTGGTTCAAGGGACACGCCCGTGTGACCCTTAGACACGCCCGTGCTACAAGCCGTGTTCGATTTAGGGTGCTCTCTGACTTGTGCCACACGGTCGTGCCACACACCCGTGTGCTAGGCCGTGTAGCACACACGGCTGAGACACATGCCCGTGTCTCTGCCCGTGTGCTCAATTCTGGACATTCTGTTTTGCAACACTTAAGGTGCAGGGGACACACGGCCGGAACACATGCCCGTGGGGCAGACCGTGAGTCACACACGGCCTAGACACATGCCCGTGTGTCTACTCGTGTGGACAAAAATAAGGCTATTTACCAAGCCAATTTGTCACTCTCACTTGCTCACATGAACACAACATCACATGGCACAATTTCAAGCATTTAAAAGCAACTAAACAACCACAACCAAGACAATAACATGTCATCCTCATGCCATTATTTATCAAACTTATAACTTCAACCTTTCCACACCAATTCATACAAGATTCCACATTCATGGTTAAAACATATCAACTTTATATCTTTGCCTATCATATTCACTACATTTATTAAGCCTTAAATAAAACATACAAATTCCACTTTCATTAGGCATACCATAATCATATCACCATAGATATTGACACATATATGAATATACTTAGGCTTATAATCATGTTAGCCAATATGAGCCAACTTACATGGCCAAGTAGCAAAACAAACCTTTGACAATCACAAGCCAACACATAGGCTACAATCACAATGACACATTAACAAAATGACCAAGTCCCTATACATACCATAGACTTAAAATACTTGAATTCATCAATACCCAAAATGATAGCTTGATAGTGTGAAAGTATCTCAAACGAACTCCAACCCGAGCTAGCTTAATAACCCTAAAAGACATCGAAAAGGAAGGGGGTAAGCTATATATAAGGCTTAGTAAGTTCATATGCAAATAATACAAAACATACAAATAATTTAACAAATATTAACATAAATGTCATTAAAAATTCACAAACACAACTTACTCAATCCCAACCTTACCAACAGCTCATCATATGAATAACATAACATATATCAATATAAATGTCATCAAACTTCATAAATGTCATATGAACATAAATGTCATTTGATATCAACATAACACATATCAACATAATTTTCATATACCAATAGCTCATCATATGAATTACATATCACGTATCAACATAAATGTCATTTAAGGTTCATACGCACAACTTATTCAGTTACAGTATTACCAATTGTTCATCATATACTGAGCTCAATAAGCATGAGTCTTATGTACATACCTGTACCATCACATAACATATTCACATGCTTTCTCATCTTTGACATACTCGTTGAATTTCTCGTTTAACCATTTGGAATACTAATGGATACTCGAGAATCTAGTACACACAGTACCATACCAATGCCATATCCCAGATATGGTCTTACATGTAATCTCGTATCGATGCCAATACCCCAACTATGGTCTTACATGAAGTCTCACATTGATGCCATATCCCAGATATGGTCTTACACGAAGTCTCATATTAACGCCATATCCCAGATATGTTCTTACACGTAATCACATGAACCCTAATGTCATGACATTTGTATCCTATCTATTCCTAAGGTTCAACCAGGATTTCTCGCTCGTCAAAACTTTGACGAATACTTCCATAGATTCAATCACCATTCATACAACTTTAAAACATTTAAAACATAAATATAACAATGCATTATTTACGTACGAACTTACCTTGGTACAAAAATAGCGGAATAGGATCTAATCGTCAATAACCTTGTTTTTCCCCCGATCAAGGTCCGAACCTCATCTTTCTTGATCAATAATAGAAAATTTAACTTATTTAACTATCCTATTTTTCAATTCGGTCTGAAAACCACACTATGGAAAAAATTACCCTTTTGCCCCTAACTTTTCACATTTTTACAAATTAGTCCTTAGGCTCGCAAATTGAAATGTATTCAATTTATTTGTTACCCAAGCCTAGCCAAACCATATACATGCTCATATTAGCCCACATGTTTCATCTAATCACATTTTTACTGCACATTTTATGACTTCTTTACAATTAGGTCCTTTTATGCATTTCCATAATAAATCACTTAGTAAAAGTTGTTTATCACACATTAAACTTTCATTTTCTACCATCAAACATCAAAATACATGCATGTCACACATGGGTAAATTTTTAAACATGAAACCTACAAAATAATGGAAGAAATAGGTAAATCGGGTTACGAGGACTTCAAAAATGTAAAGAGCATTAAAAACGGGGCTAGGATGCACTTACTATCAAGCTTGAAAAGTGGCAAAACCCTAGCTATGGAGCCCTTATGAAATCCAGCCAAGGTAGAAGAAATATGAGTGAATTTTGGCTTTATTTTTTCTTTTTTATTCTTTTATTAACCAAATGACCAAAATGCCCCTAAAGCCTTTCTTTGAAATTTTTCCTAAACATGTCCATTTTTGTCCACAAAAATAGAAATTGGTCAAATTTCTATTTAAGGACCTCTAATTAAGAATCCATAACTATTTCATACTTAAATCTTCTAGAACACACGTTTTGCTACTTTTACAATTTAGTCGAAAAAGTCAAATTGGACACTTTACCAACAAAATTTCTCAACGAAACTTTCACACAATCAAGCAATCATATCATGAACCTTAAAACAATCATAAAATAAATATTTCTAATTCAGATTTTTGGTCTCAAAACCACTATTCCGACTAGACCCTAATTCTGGTTGTTACACGGAAGGCTATTGAGTAAGTAATTGTCAATTTGTGCGTTTCCGCAATTTTCTTTCATTTCTATAACTTGCTTTGAATTGGGTATTTTGTGAGTTGTGAGAATTTCTAATAAATGATCGTTTGTTTCCCTAATAGGCGAGAATATTGGTAGTAAGGATAGCAACACGATAATTTTTGTGCTTGTCAATGTAGTTTCGGTAAGTTTGGGTCCGTTGAAGGTTTCCTGTCGAAATTTTCGATATAAGCATTATGTGCATAATCAGGAAATTTTGTTGGTTGAATGGTTGAATTGTGAATCTAAATGGTTGTTTTAGGCTTCGAGGGTCCTTTGCGTTGTTGTTACTTTGAAACCTCTATAGGTGCATACTGAAAACCTCTTTTGATGGGAATTTTGATCACGGAAAAATGTGGATGTCGACCCCACATAGCCATGTGCTAGGCCGCGTGAGTGGCCGTGTAACTCGCTGTTCATCAATTTGGAGCCACACAGGCGAGTGTCCAGGCTGTGTGTGGCCATGTTAGTGCATGGTTCATAAGTGCAGAGACACAAGTGTGTGTCTAGGCCATGTAACTTACTGTTTGTGACTTAAGACCACACAGCCAAGGACATGGACGTGTGTGCCCAGGCCATGTGAGTCACACGGGCTTGTCCAGGCTGTGTAACTTACTGTTTATGTTTTAAAACCACACAGGCAGAGGACATAGGCGTGTGCTCAGACGACTAAGGACATGGGCGTGTGCCCAGGCCATGTGAGCCATACGACCAAGGACATGGGCGTGTGCCCAGGCCATGAGAGCCATACGACCAAGGACATTAGCGTGTGTCACGGCTGTGTGGCATATAAATAGGTTTCGAATCCTATTTTTGAGGCCTTGAGTGTTATGCAACATGATATTGACCTCCCCAATGTATGAATGATCTAAATTTAACTATACAAGGATTCTTTGACGCTCTATGACTAATATATGAATAAAATAATTGTATGTGTACTGTGATAGCTATTTATGATATTTATCTGTATTATCTAATTGTGAGCTGAATTAGAATGACTGAACACGTAATGTGGACATTTGTACTTTGCATTTACATCGGTTGGAGTGAATAATGAAGTATTCTGCTCTAAATTAGTGGCTAAGCCATAATGCATATAAATTTGAATCTAGTGCTTTATCGCATTTTGATCTAGTAGTTAAGTTACGCCTCTGTAAACGTGTCAGACAAACACTCTATGGTTTGTAGGATTAGTTGGGCATTAAAAGCCCTTAACGGTGTGTTGGGATGGCTGAAGATGGTGTGTAGCGACTGGGGTAGGAATGTCTACATCTGTGTAACATCCTAAAATTTGAGTATCATCTTGTTGATTGTGTTAGCTCGGATATGATTTTATTGTGTGCCTAATATAGTCTTGTGAAGGTTTGGAATTAAATTGGATTTAGAATAATTTTTAGTATGGAGAATTTAGTGAAATGGATCAAGTGATTATGATGCTTAAGTTAATTTAAGTGTCTTAAATTAGCACAAGAAGAGTTAGTGGCATGGTGGAAATGGCGCATGAATGGTTGCTTGAGGGGAGTGGTTCGAATATCATGGAGTGCATTTTGGAGACTTTATTTTTCTGCACATTTACATCAAGTGTCGACCAAGCTTTATATTTGGTATGTTGGACTTTAATTTTTTTATGGTAAGATGACTAAAAGATTAGGTAAGCTTGAACTTGGGGAAAGGAATCATCTTGATTAAGGAATGATAAGGGAACACAAGGCTTGATGTAAGGTGAATGTTTTGGAAAGTTTTGTGTGGTAAAAACTTTGACTTTGTGTCCATGTATTTGGACGGCTTTAGGGGCTAGGGGGTGGCCGAATTTTTGAAGAATTTTGGGTAAGGATAGGTGCTTGTGGGGCACATTTCTTTTTGGTCATTTTGTTTTCTATCAAAGCATTTTCTCTCCATCTTTTCTCTCCCTAGCCGAATGCACATTGAGCATTTGTGAGCATCTTTTGTTTTTCTTCTTTTGGGTCATTTTCATTTTAACCATTTGGTCTTAATTTGCCAAACCTCTCAAGTCATTTTTCCCTATTGCCGAAAACATCAAAAACCTTGAAGATTATCTTTTCTTTTCTTTTCTTTCTCTTTGCCGAATGCACATCAACTTCAAGACTTTTCCTTTGTTCATTTTTCATTCATAAAAACCGAAACATAAACACTTTACCTCCTATTTCTTTTCTTCTTCTTTTCTTCTTGCAAAAACTCTCAAACATCACTCCCTCCCTAATATTTTCACCATGGCCGAATGTTATTGATCATTTCTTCATAGCCGAATCTCCCTCTTCTCACATATTTTCTTATCAATCAATTTCTTCGCATTTGTTTTGAACAAGTGGTAAGAAAGCTCTTCGATCCCTTAATTTCTTATTTCCTTTTTCCGAATTTACTTTTGTTTGGGAAGGTCTTTTGATTGAAAATATCATCCTCTACTTTAGATAATATATTTTGTCTTAATAGAGAAATAAAGAAAAGTCAAAAACTCGGAAGTGTTCGTAATCTTCGTGAATCACCAAGACTTGGTTCATAGTATAAGGTAAGGATTTCTATCAATGGTATCCATATTATTTTTTTAGGTTGACCGATTTTGATTATGATCTTTTAGGGGCAGTTCGATAGGGATAAACATTTCATTATTATTCTTGTTAGCGAGAGCGTTGGTATCGGTAGTATCGTAATCACTATTATCAGGTGTGTAACCTTACATTGTTTCCTAATAGATTTATGGTATTAATTTAATATATGTGTTAATGAAAATATGAAAGATATGGCTATAGGTACCATACGATGGTACAGAGTACCCAGGTACGTTCGCTTTTAATACTATGTTAATAGTGTTATGAAGATTGAATATGACATATAAGTGAATTTGTTATGAACATGGAATAAGATATATGGCATGATTTTACATGTTTTGTATGACATATGGGCATATGGGTGATATGTGAAGGGGAAGTGATCTGGTGGTTTCTACCACAATATCTGATGACTCATGTCACATAATCTGAATGTGGTGACTTATGTCACAAAATGTATCTGGTGACTCTGTCACATTATTATCTGGTGGCTATGCCACAATTTATAAGGGCGATGTGCAAGTCGTCTGCAGCGACTGCCTTCGATGGTGTGTAGCGGATGGAGGGTCGATTTAGTAATCCCCACGGTGTGATGGCAGGTACGGGTGATGTGTAGAGGATGGATATTTAGGTTTGGGTTCGGGATTGCATCATTATCTCTATTTGCTAGATATGTATGTATGATTTGATATGCCTAAATCGGTTGGGACTTTGTGTTGACTGTTACACACTGAGTCTGTTTGACTCACCCCGTTGTGGGATATCTTTTCAGGTGACACACAGTAACTTGGACCGGGTCAGCGGAGACTATGTGGTGGCCATACTGAATATTTTCGGGATTTCAAACAGTTGAACTTGCGTTTTCTATTATTTTATTTTTGGGATTTGTTTGGTATTTTTTTTAGTTGTAATAAGGCCATTACTATTGAACTGTTTTATCCATGCATTTTATTTGATTTCATTATGATATGATTATTATTATTTCAAGTTGTAAGTAACTTTCCTCAAAAAATAAATTGAATACTTTTAACTTATTGTTTTCCAGTACTAAAATGAAGCTTTATTAAAATCTAGATTTCAAGAATAACATTGTTTTCAATTTGAACTCAACACAAATCAAATTTTCTACAAAATCACTCAAATTTTTCCAAAGTAACAAACAAGTTTTTGAAATGTTTTACTCAAGGAACATACCAGATCCGGTTAAGGCTCGTGGGCTGGGTTTGGGGTGTTTCAACTTGGTATCAGAGCCCAGTTTTAAACTCTCAGCCTTGGGTTTAAAGCCCACAACGTTTTCAAAATTAAGCCCAATTAAGATTTTGTGAAAAATTTTGGAAATGAGCAGGTTTTCTGACATGGTACCTAAGTCTCTGACCCGAAGTCCACCAGGTGAGTACCCCTAACTATTGTATGACTTATTGTATGGTTTGTATGTGGGTATAAGGGAACGTAGATTAGTACACTAGGAACTATTGAACTCTAGGATTAGTTTACTCCAACACAGAATTACATAAAACTTAAAGCCTAATTAAACAAACCTGTGAGTGAGTCGCCGAACTAGGGTGTGGCAACCATTGTGCGCATGTCTAGGATTGGTTTCGGTGGGAGCTTGGTATTTAAGCAGTCCTAGTGACTCACCTCCTCTCCACTCGAATCCTACCTGGTGCGTAGTGACGGTTCACCCTAACCAATAGGACTGATTCACGGGCTAAATTCAATAATTAAAACCCGAAAGGGACTAGCTAGACTGTTTTATAAAAAACCTTAGTTTAAAATTATCAAATTACCCCTTTGATTTGTAGGAAAATTATTTTTTGTAAATTTTTCCAAAATATTCCCGATTTACAAAATTACCCAAATACCCCTGGTTTGTAAAAATTACTAAAACACCATTGGATTATAAAATTACCATAATACCCTCAACTTTTGTTAAAATATTCTTACTTTACAAAAATATCAAAACCCCTAATTTGCAAAATATCAAAATACACCGATTTGGAAAATTACCAAAATACCCTTATAGGACAAATTACGAAAATACCCCTGGGAATAGAATGAACGAAAATGCTTGAGTGGTGAATGTGTGTGTGTAGTTGGTACTATCGAATGAATGTGTTTTCTCTGAATTAGGGTAGAAAACTTAAAACGAAAACTCTGAAATGATCGAAAGAACTACTACTAAACTTCTTTTCATAAAATTTATTCGCTGGTAATCAGCGGAACAAAGACTAATGCATAAAATTTCTTAAATCAGATTAAATCGCGATCGTAGACATGAATTCTAGGGGACGTGGTCGTAATGTGCGAGGACGTGGTAGAGGCAGAATGGTTGTATCGGAACCCGTTAGGTCTGGTCAAGGGTCCGAAAATGAGGTACCACCACCCCAACCACCAGCGGTTGGAGTTGAGCATCAGGATCAGACGGGGGATGATGCAGTATCGCAGGCGATGCTGCGGGTTCTTAAAATGGTGGCTGGAGCAGGTGGAGGTATGGGAGCTCGAAAATCTGTACCCGAGTAACTCCGAGCCAATAGAGCTGAGGTATTCCGTGGTGTATCCGATGTGGCGCCCAGTACGGTTGAGTATTGGTTGGAGGCGACAGAGCGAATCATGGATGAGCTGGATCTGACTTTTGAGGAGAAACTGAAAGGAATGGTGTCGCTTCTTCGTGATGAGTCATATCAGTGGTGGCTCACAGTTCGAGATGGTGCTACAGCTGAGGATCTCACTTGGGAGTATGTTAAGGCGGCGTATCAGAAGAAGTTTGTTGGAACTAATTATGATGATGCGCAGAGGAAGGCATTTCTGGGGCTGGTTCAAGGGAACAAGTCCGTAGCGGAGTACGAGGCTGAATTCTTAAGGTTGAGCCGATATGCTCGAGGGATCGTGGCTACGGAGCATGAACGATGTGTCCGGTTTAAGGACGGACTGAGGGATGATCTGAGGTTGTTAATAGCTCCACAGCAGGAGCGGGAGTTTGCCGTGTTGGTAGAGAAGGCTAAGGTAACCGAAGGGATTAAAGACTCTGTAAGACAAAATACGGATCGAAATAGGCAAAAGAGAGGTTTTGGATCATCAGGGTCATCTGGGAATGTTCAAAAGAGACAGAGAGTTGATGGGCCGCGAGGTCAGCAGGTTATGACGGGAGGACAACATCGTACTTGTGTTCAATACGGAAAGATGCACCTGGGAGAGTGTTGGAAGAAGACAGGGGGATGTTTTAAGTGTGGGTCCAAGGATCACATGATAAGGGACTGTCCTATGAAAATAGACGGGAGCCGACCATCAGGTCAGGGTTATAATCAGGCTGGAAGAGGTGGACAGCAGCCACCACGGGGTCGTGGTGCGAATGGTAGAGGTAACGGTGCTAGAAGAGGACGGGGAACACCAGGCAGAGGTGTTGGCAACTCTGAGGCTAGACAGCCAGGTTTGGTATATGCGGTTCGTTGGAGGGAAGATAGTGATGCACCTGATGTTATCAAGGGTACGTTCCTTATTTCTGGGTTACCCTTTATTGCTTTGATAGATATAGGGTCAACTCATTCTTATATCGCTATTGAAGTGTCTGGAACTCTGCATGTGAATTCTGAGACTGTACCTAGGAAGATGACCGTACTTAGTCCTTTAGGACAGACTGTAGTAGTAGATAAGCTCTTTAAGAAAGTGCCTTTAGAAGTGCAAGGGACGCAGTTTCCGGCTGACTTAATGGAGTTGCCATTTGGGGAATTTGATCTAATCTTAGGCATGGACTGGTTAGTGAAGTATCGTGCGAATGTAGATTGTGCTTCTAAGCACCTGTCATTGAGAACTTTTGACGATAAGGAAGTTGTGGTGTTGGGCGAAAGACGGAATTACTTGTCAAATGTAGTATCTGCCCTTAAGGCAGAAAAGATGGTTAGGAAGGGTTGTTTGGCTTTTCTTATGTTGGTCAGTGCCTTGGAGGCTAAGGAGGCAACTGTTGAAGAGGTCAGAACTGTAAGAGAATTTGTGGATGTCTTTCCGGAAGAACTTCTTGGATTGCCTCCGGATCGTGAGGTGGAATTTGGGATTGACTTGTTGCCTGGAACGGCGCTAGTATCTATCGCTCCGTATAGAATGGCACCAAAGGAGTTGGGTGAGCTCAAGGCTCAGATCCAAGAGTTGCTTGACCGTGGGTTTATCCGACCCAGTGTGTCTCCATGGGGAGCACCAGTTTTGTTTGTGAAGAAGAAGGACGGAACTATGCGCATGTGCATAGATTATCGTTAGTTGATTAAGCTGACCATCAAGAACAAGTACCCTTTGCCTAGGATAGACGACTTTTTCGACCAGCTTAAGGGAGCGGCGGTATTTTCAAAAATAGATTTATGGTCGGGATATCATCAGCTTAAGGTGAAGGAAGTGGATATTCATAAGACAGCTTTCTGAACAAGATACGGGCATTATGAGTTCTTAGTAATGCCGTTCGGATTGACGAATGCCCCAGCTGCATTCATGGATATGATGAACCGGGTCTTTCAACCTTA
The DNA here is from genome assembly GCA_005393395.2 of Gossypium australe. NCBI lineage: Eukaryota > Viridiplantae > Streptophyta > Magnoliopsida > Malvales > Malvaceae > Gossypium > Gossypium australe. Next base: position 44,819,811 of record CM016619.1, read on the forward strand.
TTTGGATCGGTTCGTTGTTGTGTTCATCGACGACATCCTAGTATATTCCAAGTCTGAGGAAGAGCATGATGAACATCTCCGGATAGTGTTGCAAGTGTTAAGGGAAAAGAAGCTATATGCCAAATTCAGCAAGTGTGAATTTTGGCTTAAGGAAGTTGCGTTCTTAGGGCATGTGGTGTCTGCAGAAGGGATAAGGGTGAATCCTAGGAAGATTGAGGCAGTGTTAGACTGGAAACCACCTAAGACTGTGGCGGAGGTCCGTAGCTTTTTGGAGTTAGCAGGCTACTACAGAAGGTTCATAGAAGGGTTCTCATCCATAGCCGCACCTTTGACAAAGTTGTTGAGAAAAGAAGTACCTTTCGTATGGACGGATAAGCAACAGGTGAGCTTTGAGAAGCTTAAGAGGGTTTTGACTGAAGCTCCGATTTTGATTCAGCTTGAGGCAGGGAAGGATTTTGTGGTGTACTGTGACGCTTCTCATACAGGATTGGGATGTGTTCTGATGCAGGAAGGGAAAGTAGTCGCTTATGCGTCTCGACAATTGAGGCCTCATGAGGTTAATTATCCGACGCATGACTTGGAGTTGGCGGCGGTGGTTTTTGCCCTTAAGGTACGGAGGCACTATCTATATGGAGAAAAGTCAGTGATTTACACAGACCACAAAAGTCTTAAGTATCTGCTGACTCAGAAGGAGCTGAATTTGAGACAGCGAAGGTGGGTGGAGTTGTTGAAAGATTACGACTGTTCCATAGAGTATCACCCGGGCAAGGCGAATGTAGTGGCAGATGCCTTAAGTCGGAAAGTAGTGTCGGATCTGAGGATGATGTTTGCACATCTTAGCTTGTATGACGACGGAAGTTTGTTGGCGGAGTTGCAAGTCAAGCCGACATGGTTGAATGAGGTAAAAGAAAGTCAGTTGGTAGACGATGATTTAAGTGCTAAGTTGCGGCAAGTGCAGAAGGGGGAGTTGGAGGATTATGGTATTAATGGCGATGGAGTATTGTGCTTCAAGGGTAAGGTCTGTATGCCTAAGGATAATGAGTTAAGGCAGAGAATTCTTCAGGAATCGCATGGTATCCCTTATGCTATGCATCCTGGAGGTAGTAAGTTATACAGAGATCTTAGGGAACAGCTTTGGTGGCCTGGTCTTAAGCGGGAAGTTACAGAATTTGTAGGGAAGTGCTTGACGTGTCAGCAAGTCAAGGTTGAACACCAAGTTCCATCAGGATTGCTTCAGCCAATAAAGATTCCGCAGTGGAAGTGGGAGAGAATCACCATGGACTTCGTTAGTGGGTTTCCTCTTACGCCTACTAAGAAGGACTCGGTATGGGTAATAGTGATCGATTAACGAAGTCTGCACATTTCATTCCCGTACGGGTTGATTATTAGTTGCAGAGGTTGGCGAAGTTGTATGTGGCGGAAATTGTGAGGTTGCATGGAGTGCTGGTGTCGATTATTTCGGATAGGGATTCAAGGTTTACGTCTCGGTTTTGGAAAGCACTACATCAGGCTTTAGGCACCAGATTAGATTTCAGTACGGCATTTCATCCGCAGTCGGACGGCCAGTCTGAGTGAGTGATCCAAGTGTTGGAAGATATGTTGAGGGGCTGTGTGATAGATTTCAGAGGAAGTTGGGAAGAATATTTGCCTCTAGCGGAATTTGCGTATAATAATATCTATCAGGCCAGTATTCGGATGGCACCGTATGAAGCGTTGTATGGACGGAAGTGTCGCACTCCTACGTGTTGGACAGAACTGGGGGAACGTCGAGTTTTGAGACCGGAGATTGTGGCAGAATCTGAAGAGAAGGTTAAGGTAATTCGGGCTTGGTTGAAGGAGGCATTTGATAGGCAAAAGTCGTACGCAGATCTTAAGCGGAAGGAGATAGAGTTTGCTGTGGGAGATCAAGTGCTTCTAAAGGTTTCACCTTGGAAGAAGGTGATGAGATTTGGTCGCAAGGGAAAGTTAAGTCCCAGGTTTATAGGACCTTATTGGGTCTTGAAAAGGGTTGGACCAGTGGCATATCAGTTAGAATTGCCTTCGGAATTGAAGCTGATGCACGATGTGTTCCATGTTTCGATGCTACGACGTTACCGGTCAGATCCATCTCATGTAGTGCCAGTTGAGGAGGTGGAACTAAGACCAGATTTGTCCTACGAGGAGGAGCCGGTTTAGATTTTGGAACGGGATGTGAAGGTATTACGGAGGAAATCAGTTCCTCTCGTCAAAGTGTTATGGCGTAATCATGGATCGGATGAGGCTTCGTGGGAGCCGGAAGAGGCAATGCGACAGCAATACCCTCACTTGTTCTAGCCAGGTAATTTCGAGGACGAAATTTTTTTTAGGAGGGTAGAGTTGTAACATCCTAAAATTTGAGTATCATCTTGTTGATTGTGTTAGCTCGGATATGATTTTATTGTGTGCCTAATATAGTCTTGTGAAGGTTAGGAATTAAATTGGATTTAGAATAATTTTTAGTATGGAGAATTTAGTGAAGTGGATCAAGTGATTATGATGCTTAAGTTAATTTAAGTGTCTTAAATTAGCACAAGAAGAGTTAGTGGCATGGTGGAAATGGCGCATGAATGGTTGCTTGAGGGGAGTGGTTCGAATATCATGGAGTGCATTTTGGATACTTTATTTTTCTGCACATTTACATCAAGTGTCAACCAAGCTTTATATTTGGTATGTTGGACTTTAATTTTTTTATGGTAAGATGACTAAAAGATTAGGTAAGCTTGAACTTGGGGAAAGGAATCATCTTGATTAAGGAATTATGAGGGAACACAAGGCTTGATGTAAGGTGAATGTTTTGGAAAGTTTTGTGTGGTAAAAACTTTGACTTTGTGTCCACGTATTTGGACGGCTTTAGGGGCTAGGGGGTGGCCGAATTTCTGAAGAATTTTGGGTAAGGATAGGTGCTTGCTGGGCACATTTCTTTTTGGTCATTTTGTTTTCTATCAAAGCATTTTCTCTCCATCTTTTCTCTCCCTAGCCGAATGCACATTGAGCATTTGTGAGCATCTTTTGTTTTTCTTCTTTTGGGTCATTTTCATTTTGACCATTTGGTCTTAATTTGCCAAACCTCTCAAGTCATTTTTCCCTATTGCCGAAAACATCAAAAACCTTGAAGATTATCTTTTCTTTTCTTTTCTTTCTCTTTGCCGAATGCACATCAACTTCAAGACTTTTCCTTTGTTTATTTTTCATTCATAAAAACCGAAACATAAACACTTTACCTCCTATTTCTTTTCTTCTTCTTTTCTTCTTGCAAAAACTCTCAAACATCACTCCTTCCCTAATATTTTCACCATGGCCGAATGTTATTGATCATCCCTTCATAGCCGAATCTCCCTCTTCTCACATATTTTCTTATCAATCAATTTCTTTGCATTTGTTTTGAAAAATCGGTAAGAAACCTCTTTGATCCCTTAATTTCTTATTTCCTTTTTCCGAATTTACTTTTGTTTGGGAAGGTCTTTTGATTGAAAATATCATCCTCTACTTTAGATGATATATTTTGTCTTAATAGAGAAATAAAGAAAAGTCGAAAACTCGGAAGTGTTCATAATCTTCGTGAATCACCAAGACTTGGTTCATAGTATAAGGTAAGGATTTCTATCAATGGTATCCATATTATTTTTTTTAGGTTGACCGATTTTGATTATGATCTTTTAGGGGCAGTTCAATAGGGATAAACATTTTATTATTATTCTTGTTAGCGAGAGCATTGGTATCGGTAGTATCGTAATCACTATTATCAGGTGTGAAACCTTACATTGTTTCCTAATAGATTTACGGTATTAATTTAATATATGTGTTAATGAAAATATGAAAGATATGGCTATAGGTACCATACGATGGTACAGAGTACCCAGGTACGTTCGCTTTTAATACTATGTTAATAGTGTTATGAAGATTGAATATGACATATAAGTGAATTCGTTATGAACATGGAATAAGATATATGGCATGATTTTACATGTTTTGTATGACATATGGGCATACGGGTGATATGTGAAGGGGAAGTGATCTGGTGGTTTCTACCACAATATCTGGTGACTCATGTCACATAATCTGAATGTGGTGACTTATGTCACAAAATGTATCTGGTGACTCTGTCACATTATTATCTGGTGGCTATGCCACAATTTATAAGGGCGATGTGCAAGTCGTCTGCAGCGACTGCCTTCGATGGTGTGTAGCGGATGGAGGGTCGATGTAGTAATCCCCACGGTGTGATGGCAGGTACGGGTGATGTGTAGAGGATGGATATTTAGGTTTGGGTTCGGGATTGCATCATTATCTCTATTTGCTAAATATGTATGTATGATTTGATATGCCTAAATCGGTTGGGACTTTGTGTTGACTGTTACACACTGAGTCTGTTTGACTCACCCCGTTGTGGGATATCTTTTCAGGTGACACACAGTGACTTAGACCGGGTCAGCGGAGACTATGTGGTGGCCATGCTGAATATTTTCGGGATTTCAAACAGTTGAACTTGCATTTTCTATTATTTTATTTTCGGGATTTGTTTGGTATTTTTTTTAGTTGTAATAAGGCCATTACTATTGAACTGTTTTATGCATGCATTTTATTTGATTTCATTATGATATGATTATTATTATTTCAAGTTTTAAGTAACTTTCCTCTAAAAATAAATTGAATACTTTTAACTTATTGTTTTCCAGTACTAAAATAAAGCTTTATTAAAATCTAGATTTCAAGAATAACATCGTTTTCAATTTGAACTCAACACAAATCAAATTTTCTACAAAATCACTCAAATTTTTCCAAAGTAACAAACACGTTATTGAAATGTTTTACTCAAGGAACATACCAGACCCGGTTAAAGCTCGTGGGCCGGGTTTGGGGTGTTTCAATCTGAATCTAATCTGTTCTGTACACGAAACTGCAATTACTTCTGCAAATGTAACTAATTTGTCCTGAATCTGAACTGAAATTGCTTCTGTTACCAAAATGAATGTAACACCCCTAGACACGGCCTAAACGTTACGGTCGAATCCGGTGATCTCACATCAAAGGGATAATTCCAAACCAACTTTGTTTAGTTAAATTTATGTTCAGTAGGAAATTTGCATAGTTAAAAACTTAAGTTTAAGATTTAGAAACCCAAAATCCTTGCAACTTGTTAAGTTATGATGAAAGCCCATGTTTTAAGAAAACGTCCATATGTTATAGTTATTTCGAAAACCATGTTAAACTTTAGAAATTTATTTAAGTTTAAAAATTAGGCAGTTGAAACAATAAAAAAACCCAAATGTAAAGTCAAATTAGAGATACAAAGCCTTATTACATCCCAATGAAAATAAAGAAATTAAAATAAAGTTATTCGAAACTAATTAAAAACTTCTAAGTAGCTTGCAGTGTGGCCACCTTCGAGTCCTCTTCCACGTCGAGCTGTCTACTGAGAGTCACCTGAAATATTAAAAAAAAAGGGATGAGTTTTCAAACTCAGAGTGTGCGACCACTGGTAATCCAACCAACATGCGATTATCACATTAGGCCTAAGCTCTATCAAAATCGGTGGTCTTAGGCCTTAGCCACAATGACTTCATATCACATCAATATCACATGAATGCAATGCTCCCATCCCAAATCCAACCCTGCACTCCATTTCCCTTCCAACCCTACACTCCTGTGGGGATATAAATATCAACCCACCCATTGCTACACTCCAAAGGTAGCACCAACAGCAGCACTACTCAAACGTTGCAGCAAGGCTGCTAAGCATATAATGGGCTTCAAGCCACCGGTAGATCCACGGTCGTCAAGCAACTATGCGATCCTCTCATATCTTCCTCCATATCATCAAACCCAACCAAGTGCAACATATATCTCATGAATGCAACATACACATTTTCACACATTAAGCACCTAAGGGTATTTTAGTCATTTCACTACCCAGGGGTATTTTTGTAAATCTTCTCTACAGGGGTATTTTCGTAATTTTACCCTACAAGGGTATTTTCGTAATTTCTTTCATCTCGGGTTTTAGTTATGAACTTTGGCCCATCAACAAGTCCTTGTGGCTAAAGTGACAGACACTATGCACCAGGTAGGATCCTATAGAAGAGGAGGTGGGTCACTAGGACTGCTTAAGTACCAAACTCTCCCTAGATCCAATCCTAGACATATATGTCCACTGCCACACTCTAACCTAGCGACTTGTTCACAGACATGTTTTATTATTAAATTAAGTTTTACGCTATTTAAGAATTTATCAGAACTAGGCCTAGAGTCCATTAAAACCCTAGAATGCATTTCTAAAATCCCATAAGGCCCACTAAGCCCAGTCATGTCCATATAGCCCATTAAGCTCAATCATGTTTATGTGGCCCATTATGCCCGATCATAATCAAATCATACAACCATCCATATCAATCCATCATTCAATTTTAAATATCTACTCTTGCCGATTTGAGCCCACGAGCTCGGCAGGCCCATTTAGCCCCGTCTCGCCCGGTCGGCCAAAGAGTGGCCCAAGACCATGACATCGCTCTCTTGGCCCTGGTAATCGTATTAGTGTTCCCACACAAATGTTCGCACACTCATATGGTTGCCGGCGCCAACCTTTCGGTTTTTCGGCTTTTTAGCATTCCATTTTTTTTGGGATTTCGGCTTTTGCCGATTTGTCGTATGTGAAGTGTGTGTACACACCTGGTTAATGCGACGTGCTACACTATCCCCAGCCTTGAACCTACAACCAATACCAATCTCCAATCAATCACACACTTAACCACAATATTTACCCAAAAACCTGAAGCCTTACCATAACCTTACCGTGTGCCACCTATTCTAGTAGCCCTTCCTTAGCTACTATTCACGAATATCCCCTAGATCTGCACCCACACATATAGTATCAAAAATCAAGTTACTCATATTCCACACAAGTCACCTCTATAAGCCACACTTACATTCGGCCACTTACTAATCCACAATTGAGACGAGTACACTTACCACTTACTAGCGATCCTTACCACACTTGTGATCTTTGAACCCTACCCTTGTTAATACAAGGTTAACGACAAGAAAGAGTTAGATAGCCCTCCAGGTTTTACCAAAACACACTAAAGGAGGTTGACTAAGTACTTAACAAATCCAACCTTTGATCCTGCGGCCTAGATAGCTACTGAATGAGATCCGGCTTTTAAAACTTGATTAAGAGTAGATAATAGCAACCGATTTGTGATGGAGGAAAAACAACAAGGAATCGGCAAAAAGATAGGGCTATTCGATTATAAGGGAGTGTTCAGCTTTCAGTGAAAGAAGAAAAACGCAACACCAATAGGGATTTTGGAAAAAAGGAATGATTGTTTTTCGACAAATGGAAGAATTCGGCAACGGAAGAAACAGAATAAGGGGGAGAAAAGAAAGTAATGGAAAACCCAAGGAACCTTTCAAAGGAATCCGGCACCCCCCTTTTATAGCCAAAACCCGAAACTAGCTTCCCCCAAAGTCCCATTCGGCACCAACACATTCACACCTCAGTCCCCTATCTTTTCTCTATTATCTTTGCCTTAAATTTCTCTCCTGAACACTCCCTTCCAGAGTCCACTCTAGAGCCACTACCTTCCTTCCATGTGCTAAAAAATAACGCCCTTAAATTCACCACTCCTAAGCCTTGAACCTTGGACCTCTTCACCTGACAATAACACCACCTTATAGCTCCCCAAGTGGCGCCACCTTGCCACTGAACCACAGGCCCAATTGTGTCATATTTTCCCCTTAATCTGTTTAAGAGGCCTAATACCTGAGACTAGGGTCCCACTAAGGCAAAAATTAAATTTTTCCCTATGGTCTTCCCTATCCCTAAGACTTCATATAACCCTGGTAATACCTTAAAATTAATATTCTAAGTGCTACTTATACATACCAACTTCAGTCACAAAATTTAGAGTTTCGGGATTTTGGGGCGTTACAACTCTACCCCTTTAAAAAAAAATTTCGGCCTCAAAATTTACCTGATTGAAACAAGTGAGGGTATTGTCATCGTATGGCCTTCTCAGATTCCCAAGTAGCCTCCTCGGCATTATGGTTACGCCAAAGCACTTTGACCAAAGGGACAGATTTCCTTCTTAGCACCTTAATATCTTGATCAATTACTTGAATTGGCTCCTCTTCAAAAGTTAGATCTGGTCTAACCTCAATCTCCTCGACTGTCACGATGTGAGAAGGGTTTGAGCGGTAACGCCTTAGTATTGATACATGGAACACATCGTGTATTTGGCTCAGTCCAGAAGGCAATTCCAACTGATGGGCAACTGGCCCAATTCGCTTCAACACCCGGTATGGCCCAATGAATCTAGGGCTTACCTTGCCCTTCCGACCAAACCTTAACACCTTCTTCCAAGGGGAAACCTTAAAAAAAACCAAGTCCTCCACCGCATACTCAATCTCTCTCCACTTCAGCTCAGCATACAACTTTTCCCTATCCACCGCATCCTTCAACCGATCCTAAATCAACTTTACCTTATCTTCGGTGTCTGCTACCAACTCCGGACCCAATACTCGCTGCTCACCCAACTCAGTCCAACAAGTTGGAGTACGACATCTTCGCCAATATAGTGCTTCATATGGTGCCATTCTAATACTTGCCTGATAACTATTGTTATATGCAAATTTATCTAACGGCAAGTAATCCTTCCAACTACCTCGAAACTCAATTACACACCCTTTCAGCATATCCTCCAAAACTTGAATTACCCTCTCCGACTGACCATCAGTCTGAGGGTGAAAAGCTGTACTAAAATCCAACCTCATACCTAGTGCTTTATGCAGCTTCTTCCAAAAGCGAGACGTAAAACGAGTGTCCCTATCAGATATAATAGAGACTGGAACCCCATGCAATCTCACAATCTCCGCCACATACAATCTTGCCAACTTCTGTAATGAGTAGTCGGTGCGGACCGGTATAAAATGGGCAGACTTAGTTAACCGATCTACAATAACCCACACAATAAGCCCACTAACGAAATCCATAGTAACCCGCTCTCACTTCCATAGTGGGATCTTAATCGGCTGAAGTAACCCTGATGGTAGCTGATGTTCCGCTTTCACTTGCTGACATACCAAACATTTACCCACAAACTCCGTAACCTTGCGTTTCAATCCCGGCCACCAATAAAGCTCTCGCAAATCTTGATACATCTTGTTACCTCTGGAGTGCATAGCATAGGAACTACTATGCGCTTCCCGCAGTATAGACTTCCTTAGCTCTTCGTTCCCTGGCACAAAATTCTACCACGGAAACACAACAACCCGTCACTATTTAACCCAAAATCCTTTATTTCCCTATTCTCAATTTGCTTGAATCGAGAACCCAGAGTTTCATCCAATTACTATTTAACTTTAATCTGCTCAACCCACAGTGGCTTCACTTGCAACTCGGCTAACAAACTCCCGTTGTCATACAAACTCAACCAAGCAAACATCACCCTTAAGTCCAATATAGCCCTACGTCTTAGCGCATCAGCCACTACATTTGCTTTGCCCGGGTGATATTCGATCGTGCAATCATAATCCTTTAACAGCTCAATCCATCTACAGTGCCTCAAGTTCAACTCCTTCTGAGTTAAGACGTACTTCAGACTCTTGTGATGCGTAAAGATGGTGCACTTCTCTCCATACAAATAATGCCTCCAAATCTTAAGTACGAATATCACTGATACCAACTCCAAATCGTGGGTTGGGTAATTCCCCTCGTGAGCCTTAAGCTGGCGTGGCGCATATGCTACCACCTTCCTTTCCTGCATCAAAACACAGCCCAAGCCCACGTGTGACGCATCGCTATAAACCGTAAACTCCTTCCCAAGCTCCGGCTGAATCAAAACAGGGGCCTCCGTTAAAACCTTCTTAAGCTTCTCAAAGCTTTCTTGCTATTTATCAGTCCATACAAACGACACCCCCTTCCATAATAGCTTGGTCAAGGGTGCAACAATTAGGGAGAACCCTTCAACAAACCGCCTATAGTACCCTGCCAGGCCTAGAAAACTTCAAATTTCTGACACCGTCTTAGGTCGTTTCCAATCCAACACTGCTTCCACTTTCCGAGGATCAACTCTAATCCCCTCAGTTGAGACCACATGCCCTATGAAAGTGACTTCCCTTAGCCAGAATTTGCACTTGCTAAACTTAGCATAAAGTTGCTTCTCCCTTAGAATCTGCAACACAATCCTTAAGTGTGCATCATGATCATCCTTCGTTCTCGAGTATACTAAGATGTCATCTATGAAAACTACTACGAACTGGTCTAGATACGGTTGAAAAACTCAGTTCATAAGATCCATAAAAGCAGCAGGTGCGTTCGTTAGCCCAAAAGGCATTGCCAAAAACTCGTAATGTCCATAATGAGTTCTGAAAGCTGTCTTATACACATCTGCTTCCTTAACCCTCAGTTGATGGTACCCTGAATGCAAGTCAATCTTCGAGAAAAATGAGGCTCCCCTAAGTTGATCGAAAAGGTCATCTATCCTAGGCAGAGGGTACTTATTCTTAATGGTTAACTTGTTTAACTGCCGATAATCGATGCACGTCCTCATAAACCCATCTTTCTTCTTCACGAATAATACCGGTGCTCCCCATGGAGACATACTTGGTCTAATAAATTTGCAGTCCAATAACTTCTGAATCTGGGCCTTCAACTCCACCAGCTCCTTTGGTGCCATCCTATAAGGTCCGATGGACAGTGGAGTCGTACCAGGTAACAATTCTATTCCAAACTCCACCTCTCTATTGAGAGGTAACCCAGGCAATTCCTCTGGAAAAACATCAGGGAATTCTTTTACTGATCCCAAATCCTTAACAGTAAAACTCTTAGATTCCATATCACTACTATAGGCTAAGTAAGCTTCATAGCCCTTCCTCACCAACTTCTCTGCCCTTAAAGCCAAAATCACGTTCGACAAGTAATCACGTCGTTCCCCGATCACTACTACTTCATCACCTTCCATAGTTCTTAACACTATCCGCTTCGTAGCACAATCTAAAGTTGCTTGGTGCCTCGTCAACCAATCCATGCCTAAGATGAGGTCGAACTCACGAAATGGTAATTCCATCAAGTTCGCTAAGAAAGTAACTCCTTGAACTACCAATGGTACATTCCTAAACAACTTGCTAACTTTCACCGACTGTCCTAAAGGACTTACCATAATCATTTCATTCGCAATGGTTTCAAACTCATCCCCTACAGTTTCAGTCCTCTTACATGCCATGTACAAATGTGTTGACCCCACATCAATTAGCGCAATATAATGTAGCTCACAAATAAGTAACGTATCGTTTATCACATCTGGTGCATCTCCTTCCTCTCTACGACGAGTAGCATAGACTAAAGTTGGCTGCCTCACCTTTGCCTATCCTGCACCACTGCTCGGTGCTCCACGTCCACGTCCTACACTATTGTCACCTTTGGCTTGTCCACCGCCCCTTGATGGTTGTTGGCCACCCTTTTGCGGCTGAAAATTACCTCTGCCATCGGCTCCCACCTGATCTGGCCTTTTCGGGCACTCTTTAACTCCTATGTTTCATAGATCCGCAACTCAAACAAGCTCCTATTCTCCTCCAACATTCGCCCGTATGCCCTTTTCCACACACAGCCCAAGGTGGTATCCTCGTAGGCCTCTGTCCAGCCCCCATAGCTTCCACGTTTCGTTTGTTCTTGCCCTTCTCCTTCTCTCAGTTGAGGTGCTCCGTGCGCTTTACTTCCTCCGCTACCTTTGCTTTCTCCACCAAGACCACAAAGTCTCGCTCTCTTTGTGGAGCTATAAGTACCTTAAGGTTGTCTCTTAACCCATCCTCGAACCGTATGCATCTCTCATAATTTGTTGTGACTATTTCTTTGGCATATTGACTAAGGCGCAGAAACTGAGCCTCGTACTCTGCTACCGACTTATCTCCCTGAGTCAGACTCAAAAACTCCTTCCTTCGGGCATCCACATAGCTCGCTCCAATGTACTTCCCCTGGAATGTCGATTTGAAGAACTCCCAAGTGATCTGCTCCGGTTGATTGCCCTCCTTTACGGTCAACCACCACTGATAAGCTTCCTTCCTAAGTAAGGATATCGCCCCTTTCAACTTTTGTTCCACCGTGCAGTCCAGGTCATCCATTATTCTTTCCGTAGCTTCCAACCAGTACTCCGCCACATTCGGGGCCACCCTAGCTACTCCTTTGAAAATCTCTGCCCCATTAGCTCAGAGCCGCTCCGCGATCGACCCACGACTTCCCGTACCATTATTGGGTCAGCGACCCTTTCTAAAATCCTTAACATGGCCTGCGATACGGCATCTTCTGTACCGGCAGCCCATTTATATGGTCTCATTTCAGCTACTGGTGAGGCTAGAGCCTCCTCTACTCCGACGTTAGGCATATGACCCGACCCCGGCGACCCAGCCCTAACACTTCCACGGCCTCTGCCGCGACTTCTTGCACCTCTTCTAGCACTTATCGTTGCATTCGTATTTCTGGATTAGAATTTTTATGAAATTAGTTCATAGTTCCACTGTTTAAAGTACATGTCTTATGCAAGTAACAATTTAAAAGTTTTTCCACAGTCATAAATCCACTACAAGCTTAAGTTTCCTACAGGCTTTAGTATCTAAGAACCCATTGTTTAAAGTACCCCAATATCTAAATATAGTTCAGTAATTTAAAAAAGTGTAATAACAGAAAAAATTACTTGGCTCGACGTCGAGGGCTCGGTGAACCACACTTCAAGAATCCTGCAAAAACTTTTTAATCTACTTGTTTTAAAAACCCAAAATCTAAGGCCCATTTCATAGCCCGAGCTTTGCAATCGGGCTCAGATACCACTAAATGTAACACCCCCAAACCCGGCCCAGATGTTATGGCAGAATCCAGTGATGTCACATCAAAGGGATAATTCCAAAACGACTTTGTTTAGTCAACTTTATGTTCAGTAGGAAATTTTCAAAGTTAAAAACTTAAGTTTAAGATTTAGAAACCCAAAATCCTTGCAACTTGTTAAGTTATGATGAAAGCCCATGTTTTAAGAAAACGTCCATATGTTATAGTTATTTTGAAAACCATGTTAAACTTTAGAAATTTATTTAAGTTTAAAATTAGGCAGTTGAAACAATAAAAAAAAACCCAGATGTAAAGTCAAATTGGAGATACAATGACTTATTATATCCCAATGAAAATAAAGTAATTAAAATAAAGTCATTCAAAACTAATTAAAAACTTCTAAGTAGCTTGCAGTGTGGCCACCTCCGAGTCCTCTTCCACGTCGAGTCGTCTACTGAGAGTCACCTGAAACATTAAAAAAAAGGTGTGAGTTTCGAAACTCAGTGTATACGACCCTTGGTAATCCAACCAACATGCGATTATCACATTGGGCCTAAGCCCTATCAAAATCGGTGGTCTTAGGCCTTAGCCCACAATGACCTCATCTCACATCAGTATCACATGAATGCAATGCTCCCATCCCAAATCCAACCATGCACTCCATTTCCCTTCCAACCCTACACTCCTGTGGGGATATAAATATCAACCCACCCACCGCTACACTCCAAAGGTAGCACCAACAGCGGTACTACTCAAACGTTGCAGCAAGGCTGCTAAGCATATAATGGGCTTAAAGCCACCGGTGGATCCACGATCGTTAAGCGACTATGCGATCCTCACATATCTTCCTCTGTATCATCAAACCCAGCCAAGTGCAACATATATCTCATGAATGCAACATACACATTGAGCACATTAAGCACCTAAGGGTATTTTAGTCATTTCACTACCTAGGGGTATTTTTGTAAATCTACCATACAAGGGTATTTTGTAATTCTACCCTACAGGGGTATTTTCATAATTTCTTTCATCTCGGGTTTTAGTTATGAACTTTGGCCCATCAACAAATCCTTGCAGCTAAAGTGAACAGACACTATGCACCAGGTAGGATCCTAGAGAAGAGGAGGTGGGTCACTAGGACCGCTTAAGTACCAAGCTCTCCCTAGATCCAATCCTAGACATGTATATGTCCATTGCCACACTCTAACCTAGCGACTTGTCCACAGACATGTTTGATTATTAAATTAAGTTTTATGCTATTTAAGAATTTATCAGAATTAGGCCTAGAGTCCATTAAAACCCTAGCATGCATTACTAAAATCCCATAAGGCCCACTAGGCCCAGTCATGTCCATATAGCCCATTAAGCCAATCATGTTTATGTAGCCCATTAGGCCCAGTCATAATCAAATCATACAACCATCCATATTAATCCATCATTCAATTTCAAATATCAACTCTTGCCGATTTGGGCCCACAAGCTCGGCAGGCCCATTTAGCCTCGTCTCGCCCGGTAGGCCAAAGAGAGGCCCGAGACCATGAGATCGCTCTCTTGGCCCCAGTAATCATATCGGTGTTCCCACATGAATGTTTGCACGCTCGTGTGGTTGCCCGCGCCAACCTTTCAACTTTTCGGTATTCTAGTTTTTTTTGGGATTTCGGCTTTTACCGATTTGTCATATGTGAAGTGTCTGTAAACACCTGGTTAATGTGCCGTGCTATACTATCCCCAGCCTTGAAGCTACAACCAATTCCAATCTCCAATGAATCACGCACTTAATCACAATATTTACCCAAAAACCTGAAGCCTTACCATAACCTTACTGTGTGCCACCAGTTCTAGTAGCCCTTCCTTAGCTACTATTCACGGATATCCCCTAGATCTGCACCCACACATATAGTATCAAAAATCCAATGACTCATATTCCAGACAAGTCACCTTTATAAGCCACACTTACATTCGGCCACTTACTAATCCACAATTGAAACGAGTACACTTACCACTTGCTAGCGATCCTTACCACGCTTCCGATCTTTGAACCCTACCCTTGTTAATATAAGTTTAACGACAAGAAAGAGTTAGATAGCCCTCCAGCTTTTACCAAAACACACTAAAGGAGGTTGACTACGTACTTAACAAATCCAACATTTGATCCTGCGGCCTAAATAGCTACTGAACGAGACCTGGCTTTTAAAACTTGATTAAGAGTAGGTAACAACAACCAATTTTTGATAGAGGAAAAACAACAAGGAATCGGCAAAAAGATAGGGCTATTTGCTTATAAGGGAGTATTCAGCTTTCAGCGAAAGAAAAACGCAACACGAATAGGGATTTCGGCAAAAAGGAATGATGGTTTTTTGGCAAATGGAAGAATTCGACAACAGAAGAAACAGAATGAGGGGGAGAAAAGAAAAGTAATGGAAAACCCAAGGAACCTTTCAAAGGAATTCAGCACCCCCCTTTTATAGCCAAAAGCCAAAACTACCTTCCCCCAAAGTCCCATTCGGCACCAACACATCCACACCTCAATCCCCTATCTTTTCTCTATTATCTTTACCTTAAATTTCTCTCCTGAACACTCCCTTCCAGAGTCCACTCTAGCGCCACTACCTCCGTTCCATGTGCAAAGAAATAAACCCCCTAAATTCACCACTCTTAAGCCTCGAACCTTGGACCTCTTGACCTGACAGTAACGCCACCTTATAGCTCCCCAAGTGGCGCCACCTTGCAACTGATCCACAGGCCCAATTGTGTCTTATTTTCCCCTTAATCTGTTTAAGAGGCCTAATACCTGAGACTAGGGTCCCATTAAGGCAAAAATTAAAGTTTTCCCTATGGTCTTCCCTATCCCTAAGACTTCAAATAACCCTGGTAATACCTTAGAATTAATATTATAAGTGCTACTTATACATACCAACTTCAGTGCACAGAACTTAGAGTTTTAGGATTTTGGGGCATTACAATGAATCTTGAGATTCGACAACTATCTTATAAATGTGTTCTAATTGAATAAACGTCTTTTATGCACTGATTTCATAACTCACTTTGTTATTGAATGGATTTCAAGTGGTTCTCAGGCTCGAACGGGTCGGTAATGCGGGAGCTCGGTCAAGCTTTTATCTTTCTTTTAAAATGCTACTATTTGGAATTCAGATATTCTATAATATTATAATGTTTAGGAGGATTATATAATTAGGTAATTGTTGTGATGGATATGATGTGATGAATGGTTCATTTTGACTGCGTTATAAATGTGGTATTTTTAGTATTGATGATGTAATTCTCTAGACTTGGTCTAGACATTTAGGCCAGGTTTAGGGTGTTACATTTAGTGGTATCAGAGCTAAGTTTGTCAACACTCTGACTGTGTTTGGGCTCATAATGTGTGATAAAAAGTAATTATGTGATTATTTAGTATTTGAACCTAAAAATTGAAAAATTAGTAAATGACTGAGCTTATGACCCTGAACCTATAAGTATTTATGTTCTGTTATCATGATTGTAGTACCTGAACTGTTATTTGGTTAATTGTTTTGATGTGACATTGTAGCTAGATAGCTAAAATGAGTTCGCACAGTTGTCGTGGACATGGAAATCGTGGCCGTTGAGGACACCAAGAAGGAGCTCGAGCAGAGTCATCCTTTATGGGTAGTATACCCATCTTGGAGACCAGCAAGATAATTGGTACTCCTATTGCTGAGACGGAGTCCCAAACTCTGACAACTAGGGATGACGCACTGTCCCAGGCCATGATTCAAGCATTGGAGAGGGTCGTAGGGACCCATTCTGGATCGGGAGGCCGATGGTCAATTACTGAATGACTCCGGTCGAATAGGGATGAATTGTTCAGAGGTCTCATAGGAGTCTCTCCTACTGTACTTGAATATTGGCTCGAGGCTACTGAACGTATCATGACTGATCTTGATTGCACTCCCACTCAGAAATTGAGGGTTACTCTGTCCCTACTTTGAGACGAGGCTTATCAGTGGTGGCTGATGGTTGAGCAAGATGCTCAGCTTGAACAGATTAACTTGGATTATTTCAAGACTGCCTTTTAGAGTAAATACGTGGGGTTGAGTTATGTTGAGGCTTGCCGATGCGAGTTTATGATCCTTGTTCAGGGCGATCGATCTGTGGATGAATGTGAAGTCGAGTTTCTGCAATTGAGTAGGTTTGCACGAGCACTAGTAGCATCTAACTACGATAAGTGCGTGAGGTTTGAGGAAGGGTTAAGATATGATCTGCGGGTTTTGATAGCTCCTCGGAGGGAACAAGTTTTTGCAGTTTTGGTTGATAAAGAAAAGATAGTGGAAGAGGTGAAACACAATGAGCGTGAGTGGTGTGACTGCGAGAGGGATCAGAGTAAGATTAAAAGAGATTCGGGTTCCTCTAGTTCTAGACAGGCGAAATGAGCGAGATTTGATAGGCCCCTAAGGCTCGAGGCATCAGCTATAGTGACTGAGATTCAACTGTGTAGTGATTGTGGGAAATGTCATCCGGGTGAGTGTTGGAGGAAGTTAGGAGCATGCCTCCGTTGCAGGTCGATAGAGAATCTGTAACAGTATGGTTTAGACCCCAATAGGAATAGTGGTTGCGGGACCACATATCCGAGTTAGAAAAATATTTTAATATTATTTTCTATGTCTGCAATGTATGATGAAGCATATGTGAAAATTTCTGCGAATTAATTTTGTTGTTGGAGTGTTCAATTTGATAAAAGGACCTAATCGTGAAAGATGCTAAATTAGCATGTTATATGTTAAAAGCACCTATGTGTCATGTCTTTGTAAATGTGAGGTGTTTATAATGCAATTGAACCATTGGAAATATGGATGGACATTAATGCCAAAGTTAGTGGAAAATATAATGTATTAATAAAGGTTAAAATGTAAAATAGTAAATATGTTATAATTAAACTAAACAAAACATGAGAATTTGTAATTCATTCATCCATGTTGCCGAAATATCAAAGAAAAGGAAAAGAAAAAAAAAGAAAGCTAGGTTTCGGCTAAGTCTAAGCTTGATTCAAGGTATGTTTTGTTTTAGTTTTTGATAATTTCTACGTTTTTGTAATCGTTGCTTCGTGTTCTTCAAAACCCATGCTTCAATTTTGTGAATTGATGAAGATATTGAAAAGTGCCATTGATGAATTCATGAGCTTTATGATGTTTGAAAATGAATAATGAAAGATATGTGCCTTTAAATTTTTGTTGAATTTGAGTATTTTGGATTAAATTGAGAAAATAATATTACGAAGGACTAAATTGTGAAATAAATGAAATTTGTGGACTTGTATGATTATAGTGAATATTCGGCTAAGCATGGGTATAAGCAAATTTTGTGTATTTTGTGATTTTATGAAATAGGGACTAAAATGTCAAAATGTGAAAATGTGAGGGCTAATTTGTAAATTGCCCTAAATATGTGTTTTTGGATTGAGTTGAATGATTTGGTGAATAAATGGATTAAATTTGAATATGTATAGATCAAGAATCGAATAAAATAGATCTAGATCGTGGAAAGTCAAAAGTAATTGAATAGCCGAATCCGATCGTTATCCGAATCTAAGGTAAGTCTGTACACAAATAAATGTATTTACATTGACATATGTATGTTCATATGAAAATTCATAATGATGAAAGTGTACGAGATGATGAGTACATGAAATCCGAGATAGTATCGACATGGTGTCAACATCCGAAAAAGTCCCGTACGAACCTAGGAATAGATAGGATTGCGTATGTCATGACATAGGTTTTCGATATGTGATATCGTGTAAAACCACGTCTGGGACGTTGGCATCGATTTGAGATTTATGTGTAAGACCATGTTTAGGACATTCGCTTGGTATTGATTCGTGTAAGACCCTGTCTGGGATAGTGGCATCGATATCTGGTTGCATGTAAGACCACGTCTGGGATGTTGGCATTGTACGACCATTTTAAGTATTCCGAGCTTCCTATTTGATTCCAAATAGTTCAACGGGAAAATCCGAGAAATGAAAGACTACGTGAAATGTATAAACGAGTCAGGTATATTTTAAAGGTACACTATGTATGTGTATGAAAGCTAAGTGTGTATATGAACTTACCAAAATGAATATGTGTATGAATTTGATGAGAAAATATGTGATATATATTTTTGAATGTGCTATTAGCATAATTGATGCTTTGAGATGAGATATGTTAGCAAACTATGGCTAAACAAATGAGCCAAAGAACATGTTATGAAATTGCAAATGAGGAATATTATGACATTGTATCAAAGTGATTATGTGCATTTTATGTTAAGTTTATTTGTATATGGCTTACTAAGCTTTTGAAAGCTTACTTTGTGTGTGTTTTCTTTGTTTTATAGATCTTCGAATCTACGAAAGGCTTGGGAATTGTCGAGGATCATCACCATACTATCAAACTCTACTTTGGTACTTTTGAATGTGTATATAGTTAAATATGGCATTTATAGGCTAGTTATTTTGGGATATGTTTGAGATATGTCAATAGCCATGTGATATGGCTAGATAAATGTTGGTGATATGTATGAGTGGTCATGGTATATGATGCATATTTTGGTATGGTATGATGGCTATTAAAATGATCAAAATTGTGGTATGTTTATGAAGCAAAGTTGGTATCATATTGATGGGAAGATGTTATTTTGTAATGGTAAAATTGTGGATGAAACTTACTTAGAAATGGTTGTTATTTAGTTGAGCTAATTGTTGCATAAGTTGTTGTGTTTTAGATGCCTTTGAATGCTTGGAAAAGTTGTTTATTTTGACATGGATTGGATTGGTATGATGCT
This sequence comes from Gossypium australe, assembly GCA_005393395.2. NCBI lineage: Eukaryota > Viridiplantae > Streptophyta > Magnoliopsida > Malvales > Malvaceae > Gossypium > Gossypium australe. The sequence goes on from CM016619.1 coordinate 44,839,444, forward strand.
TGTAGGGATTGCCCAAAGTGTGGGTGGCATTTTGGCCTTGCAAATGGCCTATATTTGCCCACATGGTTGAGTACACGGGCGTGTGGCTCCACCGTGTAACTCGTGGTTGTATTTCAAAACAAGTCAGACTCGACCACTGGCTAGACACACGAGCGTGTGACTGGCCGTGTGGTGCAAGTCAGTAGCGACCACGGGTGAGGCACACGGGCGTGTCCACGACCGTGTGGACAAGTCAGTATGTATGCCCTATTTTGACACGGCTTTAACACACGAGCTTGTCTGAGGCCGTGGGAGGCACACGGCCTGCCCACACGGGCGTGTGACCTCTGTAACTTAGAAAAAAATTTAAATTTCTGAAAATTTCTGTATGTGTTCAGTTTAGTCCCGGGCCCTTTCTAAAGCATGTTTAAGGTCTCGTTGACCTAATCCAGGGACACTTAGATTTGATTTGTTGAATAATATTATGAAATGTCTGTAAAAGGTTTCGTTTTGTCCGGTAATGCCTTTAACCCTAGACCGGCAATGGTTATGGGTTAGGGTGTTATATTTGATTAGTACCAGAGCTACGGTTTAGTCAATTCTCGGAATAACGTAGTGTGTTAGAGTCTAGCTATACATGCCATATATGTGAAATGTGATAGTGTGATGAATCCTGACGTATAAAATGTGTTTTTCGTATAGTAATGGATTCAAAAAGAGCCATAACTGACGACATTGAAAGCAATGCGCCTGCTCCCGCTCAAGGGACAGCGCCATCCGATTCGAGACCGGCTACTAGTGGTCAAGAGGGAGAGGTTAAACAAGCCTTCTTCCAAATGATGAACGAGTGGTTCACTCAGTATGTAAGAAATAATCCATCTGTTTCACAACCTCCGCCCCTGCCTAATCCCATCAGACTTCAGTTGTGCCTCCAGTTATGAACTTGAATTTGTTGCACAAACCTCCTGTTGATAAGATCCGAAAGTATGGGGCTGAAGAATTCAGGGCCACTAGTGATGACGATGCTGAGAAAGTTGAGTTTTTGCTAGAAAACACTATCAGAGTATTTGATGAGATGTCACTAATTCCTGAAGAAAGCATAAAATGTGTTGTTTCTTTGTTACGAGACACATCCTATCAATGGTGGAAGACTTTGATTTCGGTTGTTCTTAAAGAACGGGTCATTTGGGATTTCTTTCAGTCTGAGGTCTGAAAGAAATATATCAGTTAGAGATTTATTGATCAGAAACAAAAGGAATTTCTAGAGTTGAAATAGGGTCGCATGTCTGTCACCGAGTATGAAAGAGATTTCGTGAGATTAAGTTAGTATACTCGAGAATGTGCATCGACCGAGGCAATAATGTGCAAAAGATTTGAAGATGGCCTTAATGAAGATATCCGTTTGCTTGTTGGGATTTTGGAAGTAAAAGAGTCCGTTGTGCTTGTTGATCGAGCCTGCAAAGCTGAGGCTCGGGAAAGACAAAAGAAAAGCTGAGTCTGAAGTCAGAGATACGAGAAAGAGATTTTCGAGCAAGTCATTTCAGTCTACTTCAAAAAAATTCAAAGATGAGCATAGTCATTCCAAAACTAATGTGGGACATTCGAATTTGAGAGATTGAGCTAGATCACAATCAAATTTTAAAGCTCCAGCTACATCAATAGCTAGTGTGGGAAATGTCCGATCCGAACGACCTGAATGTAAGCACTGTGGTAAAAGACATCCAGGTAGTTGTAGATTGAATAATCGAGCTTGTTTTAGATGTGGATCGTTAGATCATTTCATTCGAGATTGCCCAGAGTCTATTGAGCAAGTGATTGTTCAGAATCCGAGATTTGATAATGTTTCAGTGAGAGGTAGACCTTCCCGAAATGCAAGAAATGTCAGTGGTAGTCAGAGAACTACGAAAGACACTATTGCGAGATCTGAAGCTAGAGCGCCTGCCAAAGCATATGCCATTCGAGCTCGTGAGGAAGCTTCATCTCCGGATGTTATAACGGGTACATTTACTCTTTATGATACTTTTGTGATTGCAGTGATAGACCCATGTTCCACACGTTCGTATATATGCATGAACTTAGTATCCAGTAAGACTTTTCCTGTAGAGTCTACTGAATTTGTTATTAAAGTATTGAACCCCTTAGGTAAAGTGTTCTGGTTGACAAAGTATGCATGAACTGTCCGCTGATGTTTCGAGATGTTTGTTTCCCGACTGATCTGATACTATTACCATCTGATGAGTTTGATATGATTTTGGGTATGGACTGGTTGACTTTGCATGACGCTGTTGTGAATTGCAAAAGAAAGACTATTTATTTGAGATGTCAGAATGATGAAATAGTTCGGATTGAGTCTAATGATTTGAATGGATCATCGGCTGTGATATCTGTGTTAAAAGCTCAAAGTTATGTGATAAAGGGATATGAAGCTTATTTTGCTTATGTAATTGAATCAAAGGTAACTGAAAAGAAAGTTGAATCAGTGCCAGTGGCTTGTGAATTCCTTGATGTATTTCCTGAAGAATTACCGGGATTACCTCCGATACGTGAAGTTAAATTTTGTATAAATTTATTACCGGGAACGATTCCTATTTCGATAGCTCCGTATGGAATGGCACCAACAGAGTTGAAAGAGTTAAAGTCACAGTTGCAAGAGTTGACTGACAAAGGGTTTGCAAGACCGAGTTTCTCACCTTGGGGTGCTCCTATTCTATTTGTGAAAAAGAAAGATGGCACAATGAGAATGTGCATTAATTATCGTCAGTTGAACAAAGTGACTTTAAAGAATAAATATCCTCTGCCCAGAATTGATGATTTATTTGGTCAGCTTAAAGGAGCCAATGTGTTTTCAAAGATAGATCTGAGATCCGGATATTATAAGTTGCGAGTAAAAGATTCAGACATTTCGAAGACTGTTTTCAAAACGAGGTACGGGCATTATGAGTTTTTAGTTATGCCTTTTGGACTAACAAATGCTCCTGCTGTTTTTATAGATCTGATGAACAGAATTTTTAAACCGTACTTAGATCAATTTGTTGTTGTATTCATTGATGACATCTTGATTTATTCACGTGATGAGATTGAGCATACTGAACATCTGAGAATTGTTTTGCAAACTCTGTGAGATAAGCAATTGTATTCAAAGTTCAGTAAATGTGAACTTTGGTTGCGAGAAGTTGGTTTTCTGGGACATATTGTATCAGCCTCTGGAATACGAGTTGATCCGAGTAAGATTTCCGCTATTCTAGAATAGAAACCTCCGAAGAATGTGTCTAGAGTTTGTAGTTTTTTGGGACTAGCTGGTTATTATCGTCGGTTTGTAAAAGGATTCTCGATGATAGCTACTATGTTGACTAGATTGCTTCAGAAAGATGTGAGGTTTCAATGGTCTGATAAATGTTAGAAATGTTTTGATCAGTTGAAAACTCTATTGACCAAAGCTCCAGTATTGGTATAACCAGAATCGGGTAAAGAATTCGTGATTTACAATGATGCTTGATTGAATGGTCTAGGATGTGTTTTATGTAGGAAGACAAAGTTATAGCTTATGCCTTGAGACAATTAAAGCCTTATGAAAAGAACTATCCGACACACAATCTTGAACTAGCTTCAATTGTTTTTGCACTAAAAATTTGGCATCATTATCTTTTCAGTGAGAAATGCCACGTGTTCTCAGATCATAAAAGTTTGAAGTACCTGATGACTCAAAAAGAGTTGAATCTACGACAGAGAAGATGGTTAGGGCTGTTGAAAGATTACGAGCTTGTGATAGATTATCATCCCGGTAAGGCAAATGTTGTTGCTGATGCACTGAGCCGAAAATCACTATTTGTTGTACGCTATGAATGCTCATTTGGACCTGTCTGATGATGGTTCAGTTTTGGCGAATTGAAAGCGAAACCATTGTTCTTACAACAAATATGTGATGCTTAGAAGATTGATAACGAAATGCTAGCGAAGCGAGCTCAGTGTGATTCGAATTTCGATTTTGAATTTAGAGTTGATGATGATGATTGCTTGAGATTTCGAGATCAAATTTGTGTTCCAAGAAATCCAAAGTTAATACAATTAATTTTGAATGAAGCTCATACTAGTTGCCTATCTGTTCATCCGGGAAGTACAAAGATGTACCATAACTTGAAGCAACACTATCGGTGGTCTGGTATGAAAAAGGATATCTCTGATTTTGTGTCGAAATGTTAAGTCTTCTAGCAAGTTAAAGCTAAACATCAGGTTCCATCTAGTTTGATACAACCGATTCTGATTCTCGAGTGGAAATGGGATAGAGTGACGATGGACTTTGTTTCTGGATTACCCTTAACTCCGAGAAAGAAAGATGCAATTTGGGTCGTAGTTGATCAATTGACGAAATTTGCCCATTTTATTCCGGTACGATCTGATTACTCACTTGATAAGTTAGCTAAACTTTATAATTCTGATATTGTAAGATTGCACGGAGTGCCATTGTATATTGTGTCTGATAGAGATCCGAGATTTACATCACGATTCTGGAAGAAATTACAAGAAGATGGATGGTCAGTCCGAACGGATTATTTAGATTCTCGAGGATATGTTGAGATGTTGCATCCTTGAATTTGATGGTACATGGGAACAATATTTGCCATTGATTGAATTTGCATATAATAATAGATTTTAGTCGAGTATCAAAATGGCACATTATGAGGCTTTGTACACCTGTAAATGTCGTACACCATTGTATTGGACCGAGCTCAGTGAAAATAAGATACACGAGGTCGATTTGATAAAAGATACAGAACAAAAAGTGAAAGTGATCCGTGATAGTTTGAAAGTAGCGTCTGATTGTTAGAAATCTTATGCAGATTTGAAACGGAAAGATATCGAATTTGAGATCGGAGATAAAGTGTTTTTAAAAGTATCTCCATGGAAGAAAGTACTCAGATTTGGACGCAAAGGCAAATTGAGTCCGAGGTTCATCGGGCCGTATGAAATTATCAAGCGTATTGGACATGTTGCGTATAGATTATTGTTGCCACCGGAACTAGAAAAGATTCATAATGTATTTCACGTGTCAATGCTTCGTCGATACAGATCTAAACCATCACATGTGATTACTTCGTCTGAGATTGAAATCCGATCCGATATGACTTAGAAAGAGGAACTGATCCGTATCTTAGCTCGTGAAATGAAAAAATTGTGAAACAAGAAAATTCCATTAGTTAAAGTACTGTGACATCGACACAGAGTTAAAGAGGCTACATGGGAGCCTGAAGATACAATGAGACAACAATATCCGAATCTATTTAACGGTAAGATTTTCGGGGACGAAAATCCCTAAGGGGGAGAATTGTAATAGTTCGATTTAGACCCTAGTCAGAATAGTGGTTTCGGGACAACAAATCCAAGAAAGAAAAATATTTTATTATTATTTTATGTGTCTGCAGTGTATGATGAAGCATATGTGAAAATTTCTGTGAATTAATTTTGTTGTTTGAATGTTTATTTGATTAAAGGACCTAATCATGAAAGATGCTAAATTAACATGTTATATGTTAAAAGCACCTATGTGTCATGTCTTTATAAATGCGAGGTCCTTATAATGCAATTGAACCATTGGAAATATGGATGGACATTAATGCCAAAGTTAGTGGAAAATATAATGTATTAATAAAGGTTAAAAATGTAAAATAGTAAATATGTTATAATTAAATTAAACAAAACATGAGAATTTGTGAGTCATTCATCAATATTGCCGAAATATCAAAGAAAAAAGGAAAGAAAGAAAGAAAGCTAGGTTTCGGCTAAGTTTAAGCTTGATTCAAGGTATGTTTTATTTCGGTTTTTGATAATTTTTACGTTTTTGTAATTGTTGCTTCGTGTTCTTCAAAACCCATGCTTCAATTCTGTGAATTGATGAAGATTTTGAAAAGTGCCATTGATGAATTCATGAGCTTTACGATGTTTGAAGATGAATAATGAAAGATATGTGATAGATTAACATAGTTTGTCTTTGAATTTTTGATGAATTTGAGTAATTTGGATTAAATTGAGAAAATAATATTTTGAAGGACTAAATTGTGAAATAAATGAAATGTATGGACTTGTATGATTATAGTGAATATTCGGCTAAGCATGGGTACAAGCAAATTATGTGCATTTTGTGATTTTGTGAAATACAGACTAAAATGTCAAAATGTGAAAATGTGAGGGCTAATTTGTATATTGCCCTAAATATGTGTTTTTGGATTGAATTGAATGATTTGGTGAATAAATTGATTAAATTTGAATATGTATAGATCAAGAACCGAAGAAAACATATTTAGATCGCGGAAAGTCGAAAGTGATTGAATAGCCGAATCCGACGTAAGTCTATATACAAATAAATGTATTTACATTGATATATGTATGTTCATATGAAAATTCATAATGATGAAAGTGTATGAGGTGATGAATACATGAAATTTGAGATAGTATCGACATGGTGTCAACATCTGAAAAAGTCGCGTATGAACCTAGGAATAGATAGGATTGTGTATGTCATGACATAGGTTTCCGATATGTGATATCGTGTAAGACCACATCTGGGACGTTGGTATCGATTTGAGATTTACGTGTAAGACCATGTATGGGACATTGGCATCGTATTGATTCGTGTAAGACCCTGTCTGGGACAGTGGCATCGATATCTGGTTACATGTAAGACCACGTCTGGAACGTTGGCATTGTACGACCATTCTGAGTATTCTGAGCTTCCTATTTGATTCCGAACAGTTCAACGAGAAAATCCGAGAAATTAAAGGCTACGTGAAATGTATAAACGAGTCAGGTATGTTTGAAAGGTACACTATGTATGTGTATGAAACGTAAGTGTGTATATGAACTTACCGAAATGAATATGTGTATGAATTTGATGAGATAATATGTGATATAAATTTTTTATTGTGCTATGAGCATAATTGATAGTTTGAGATGAGATATGTTAGCAAACTATGGCTAAACAAATGAGCCAAAGAACATGTTATGAAATTGCAAATGAGGAATATTATGACATTGTATCAATGTGATTATGTGCATTTTATGTTAAATTTTTTTGTATATGGCTTACTAAGCTTTTGAAAGCTTACTTTGTGTGTGTTTGCTTTGTTTTATAGATTGTCGAAGCTACGAAAGGCTCGGGAATCGTCGAGGATCATCACCACACTATCAAACTCTACTTTGGTACTTTTGAATGTGTATATAGTTAAATATGGCATGTATAGGCTAGTTATTTTGGGATATGTTTGAGATATGTAAATAGCCATGTGATATGGCTAGATAAATGCTGGTGATATGTATGAGTGGTCATGGTATATGATGCATATTTTGGTATGGTATGATGGCTATTAAAATGATCAAAATTGTGGTATTTTTATGAAGCAAAGTTGGTATCATATTGATGGGAAGATGTTATTTTGTAATGGTAAAGTTGTGGATGAAACTTACTTATAAATGATTGTTATTTAGTTGAGCTAATTGTTGCATAAGTTGTTGTGTTTGAGATGCCTTTGAATGCTTGGAAAAGTTGTTTATTTTGACATGGATTGGATTGGTATGATGCTTGTAGGGATTGCCCAAATTGTGGGTGGCATTTTGGCCTTGCAAATGGCCTATATTTGCCCACATGGTTGAGCACATTGGCGTATGGCTCGACCTTGCCCCTCGTGGTTGTATTTCAAAACAAGTCAGACTCGACCACGGGTTGGACACACGGGCGTGTGACTGGCCGTGTGGTGCAAGTCAGTAGCGACCACGGGTGAGGCACACGAGCGTGTCCACGGCCGTGTGGACAAGTCAGTATGTATGCCCTGTTTTGACACGGCTTTAACACACGGGCGTGTCTGAGGCCGTGGGAGGCACATGGCCTGCCCACACGGGCGTGTGACCTCTGTAACTTAGAAAATTTTTAAATTTCCAAAAATTTCTGTATGTGTTCGGTTTAGTCCCGGGCCCTTTCTAAAGTATGTTTAAGGTCTCGTTAACCTAATCCAGGGACACTTAGATTTGATTTGTTGAATAATATAATGAAATGTCTGTAAAAGGTTCCGTTTTGTCCGATAATGCCTTTAACCCTAGACCGACGATGGTTACGAGTTAGTGGTGTTACAGAATCGGGTTAGGGATTGGCCCCGTTGACTCGATTAGGTGCCAGCTGTGGCAAGGTCTTTGGCTTCGGGTTCTATTCAGCCTTCGAGGGTGGTTCAACAACCACCTAGATGTTGTGGTACTAGTAGAGGGTAATGGTTCAGGGAGAGTACATAGAGCACTAGGTAGAGGTGTAGGTCAGACTGAGACTCGACAGCCAGGACTGGTTTACGCGGTGAGACACCGCAAGGATAACGGTGATGCTAATGTCATTTCAGGTACATTCTTTATTCATTTTGTTCCGTACTATGCTCTCATTGATATTGGATCTACTCACTCGTATATTACTAGTGTTGTTTCTATGATTCTGGGTTTAACTGTTGAAAATACTATTACAGAATTTTCTGGGATTAGTCCTTTGGGTCAATCGATTCGGGTTGATAGAGTATACAGACGAGTACCCGTAGAGCTCCAGGGTACGGTGTTTCTAGCTGATCTAATAGAGTTACCCTTTAATGAGATTGATTTGATTCTGGGAATGGATTGGCTCGTAGAATATCAGGTCAGTCTAGATTGTGCAACTAAGAGTGTTACTCTGAGAACAGATGAGAATCTAAGAACGGATGAGAACGACGAGGTGGTCATAGTTGGTGAGCGTCGAGATGACCTCTCTAATGTAACCTCTGCTCTTGTAGCAGACAAGTTAGTCCGAAAGGGGTGCAAGGCATAGCTTACCTATGTATCCAATTCTATTATCGCAAAATGTTTTGTAGGAGATATTCGTACTGTGAAGAAATTCTCGAATATCTTTCTTGAGGAATTGCCCGGAGTACCTTCGAATAAGGATGTGGAATTCGGTATTCATCCGTTACCAGGTACTGCTCCTGTGTCCATTGCTCCCTACCACATGGCATCGAAAAAACTGATTGAGCTAAAAGCGTACCTCCAAGAACTTCTTGATTAGGTGTTCATCTGACCGAGTGTTTCTCTATGGGGGGCACCTATATTATTTATTCAGAAGAAAGTTGGGTGAATGAGTATGTGCATAGATTATTGACAGTTGAACAAGTTGACAATTAACAACAAGTACCCATTACCGAGGATTGACAACTTGTTTGGCCAATTTCGAGGGGCATCTATTTTCTCCAAAATTGATCTACGTTCTGGTTACCATCAGATCAAGGTCAAAGAGACTGATTTGTACAAATCCGCCTTTAGGACCCGTTATGGACACTATGAGTTTTTGGTGATGCCTTTCAGACTGAAGAATGCCCTAACGGCGTTTATGAATTTAATGAATTAGGTATTCCAACCGTATTTGGACCAATTTGTGGTGGTTTTTATGGACGACATCCTGATCTATTCTAAAATTGAATATGAGCATGATACTCACCTTTGCATTGTACTTCTGATACTTCGACAAAAATAGTTGTATGCTAAGTTCAATAAGTACGAGTTTTGGTTATAGGAAGTTACTTTTTTGGGTCATGTGGTAACTGAGGAAGGGATCCGAGTCAATCCCAAGAAAATAAAAGCTATAGTTGAGTGGAAGCAACCGAAAAATGTATATGAGCTTCGTAGTTTCCTGAGCTTAGCTAGTTACTACCGAAGGTTCGTCGAGGGATTTTCTCTGATAGTGTCACCTCTGACGAAGTTGCTACGTAAGAATGTTTCGTTTGTGTGGTCTAAGGCACAATAGTCTAATTTCAATAAGCTCAAGTTCGTTCTGACACAAGTTCCTGTTCTAATTCAATTGAAACCGGGACAGGAGTTTGTGGTATACAGTGATGCGTCACAGGTTGGTCTAGGATGTGTTCTGATGCAAAATGGTAAAATGGTTGCTTACGCGTCACGACAGCTTATGACACATGAGCATAACTACCCTACACATGATTTTGAGCTAGCTGCGGTCGTGTTTGCTCTAAAGATCTGGAGGCACTATCTATATGGTGAGAGGTGTATCATTTACACCAATTAAAAAAGCCTCAAATATCTATTAACTCAAAAGGAATTAAACCTTCGTTAGCATAGGTGGATCGAGTTACTTAAGGATTATGACTGTACGATAGAATATCATCCGGGTAAGGCTAATGTGGTAGTTTATGCCCTTAGCTATAGAGCGATGACTGATTTGAGAGCACTATTAGCTCGTTTGAGTTTGGTTAAGGATGGTGGGCTGTTAGCCGAATTAAAGGTTAAACCGACTTGGGTCGAGCAGATTTGAGCTAAAAAGTTTAGCGATGAGTCATTAGTTCAATGACTGCAATAGGTTTGTAAGAACGAAACTTCTGATTTCAGCTCAAACAGTGATTGGATCTAACATTCAAGGAGGAACTTATTCAGATCATCAAACATGATGTTAAGCAATTGAGGAAGAAGAATGTTCCTCTGGTGAAGGTTCTATGGCGGAATCATGGTACTGAGCAAGCTACGTGGGAACCAAAAAAATCAATCCAATGGCAGTAACCGTATCTGTGTGAATCAGGTATATTTCGAGGCCAAAATTTCTTTTAGGGGGAGAGAGTTGTAACGCCTCCAAATTTTGAGAATTTAATTGTGAGAATTTGTAGTAATTAAATCTCTATATCTGTGATTTTGTGTTCTGCTATTGTGTTTAAGGTCTGGAGTTTGAGTCACATCGTTAAAAGTTTTATTACTTTTAACAACCAACCCCTATCCATGCATTACATAGTTAAGTGTAATTCTGTGTAAACTCGTGTCAAGAATGAGCCTACTGATTCACTGGTTAAGCGTCTGTATTCTGTTAGGTCCCGTGTTCGAATCCCTGAAAGCTCGATAAGGAATATTTTTGCCAATTGCTAGAAATCTACTTGGAAGTTAAAAATTTAATTAACGTTAGTTCTTTTCCTTCTTTAGTTTTTTCCTTTTCTTCTTTGTTACTTTTGTTTTCTTCTTCGTTCTTTTTCTTTTATTTTATTTTTACTAATCGTGGTCGTAAGGGATACGGGATTAACTAAATTTTTGCTGTTAGTATTTGGTCGGAAGGCTATCGAGTAAGTAGTTCTCAATTTGTGCATTTCTGCAATTTTCTTTCATTTCTGTAACTTGCTTTGAATTGGGTATTTTGTGAGTTGCGAGAATTTCTGATAAACGATCGTTTGTTTCCCTAATAGGTGGGAATATTGGCAGTTATGAATAGTAACACAACAATTTTTGTGATTGTTGTTGTAGTTTCAATAAGTTTGGATCCGTTGAAGGTTTCTTGTCGAAACTTTTAACATAACCATTATATGCGTAATCGGGAAATTCTATTGGTTAAATGGCTGAATTGTGTATCTGAATGGTTGTTTTAGGCTTCAAGGATCCTTTGCGTTATTGTTACTTCGAAACCTCTGCAGGTGTGTACCGAAAACCTCTTTTTATACGAATTTAGGTCGCCAAAAAACGTTGCTGTCGATGCTACACGGTTGTGTAGGTGGCCGTGTAACTCACTGTTTATCGATTTGGAGCCACACAGGAACCTGTCTAGGCCATGTATTCCCATATTAGTGCAGGGTTCACATGGGCAAAAGTCACGGGTGTGTGTCTAGGTCGTGTAACTTATGGTTTGTAACTTAGGACCACACGTCTAGGGACATAGGCGTGTGCCTAAACCGTGTGAGTCACACGAGTAAGGACATGGTTGTGTGTCTGATTGTCAAAATTAGAGCTTTAAAATTTATAATGAGAATGATTGAACCTGGAAACTAACTCTGACAACAATTTTAAGGCAAACGCACCTATCGAACAGTAATATAGCTTAGGCAAGACCGGAATATCGAATCCCAAAGGAACCAAAAGTACTAATACTAACTCTCTTTCTATTATTTAGCCTAAGAATTAAGTGAATGTATATCTAATCTAAATTTAACTATCAACTAAACTAAAGACGCAAAGACAAAAAGAATTAATTGGGGAAAATACTGTTGGGAAAACTCAGTTGATTAAGACGATACCCTTAGGAAGAATCCACCTAGACTTCACTTGTTATCTAACACTGAACCAGACGATTTATTCATTTAACTTGATCCGAAATATTCCCTAAGTTATATTAAACCCTCTCTCGAGGCGAATAACGTCTAACCCTAGGTTGATTAATTGAAATCTCTTTCTAATTAAAACCCCTAGAATCGCATTAACTCGATCTATGGATTCCCATATTAGGTTTCACCCTAATCCGGAAAAATCTCGTCACCCTATCTTTAGGTGTGCGATCAACTCCGCTTAATTATGCTAGATCTACTATTAAGCAGGGACTTTTGCTCCACCACCTAAGCACATCCAACTTGAATCAATATCTCGGAAATATCAACACAAGAATTAAGAACACATAATTAAGAACAAATCAAGTATTTACCATATAGTTCAGAAAACAATAACAAGATCTATCTTAGGTTTCATCCCACTCAGGTATTTGAGGATTTAGTTCATAATAATAAAAGAGAAAATCTCAGAAGAAAAGATAAAACAAAACATAAGAAATCCCTAAAACTCCCTGAAGGAATTGAAGGAGAGATCCGCCATCTTGAGTAGAATTCCGGCTTCTTGAGATGGATCAACTGGCTATCTTCGAGTGATTCTCCACAAATCTAACCTTTTCGGCTCGGCTCCTTGGCCTAGCTAACCGCCCTCTTTTAGGTAATACTTAGGGGTTTATATAGGCTTTCGAAATAGGTTTCTCAGCCCCTAAGTATCCAAATCTGAATGAAATTGCTCTTTCCGGCGACAGGACCACGGCCATGGCACACGCCCGTGTAAGTCGTGGCCAGGCCGTGTTCAATCCTGTTGAATGAGGCACGGCCGTGTGAATCGGGAGACGGCCGTGTTCTAGTAGGACAGGAGGCACGGCCGTGTGATCTTGGGCCCAGGCCGTGTGGATTTCGTGATATGGCCCATTTACTCCGTTTTGGGCTCGTTTTTCGTTCTTTTCATCCTCGGGTGCTTTCCTAGGTATAAAACATAAAAACAAAGGATTAAGAGCACCTTTTTATATAAATCAATGCTTAATTCATCCAAAAGCATACTAAATGTGGGCTTAAAATATGTTACTTTTACGGTTTATCAAATACCCCCACACTTAAGCTTTTGCTTGTCCTCAGGCAAAATTCTCAACTTACAATTAAAACGAACTTTCCATAATTCATAATTCCATAATTCATAATTCCTACCGACAATGTCTCATCATAATTCATAGATAATTTATACATGGATAATTTAACTCAAAGAGTCCTAAAGATTCAAACAATCAAAGTCATACATTTGTAGCACAAAAACGTAGGTGTCTCCCCTTATATAAATAATTACCTTTAATTCAAAACTGACAAGGAATGACATCCTCACAAAAGATTCGCTCAAATCACTGAAGTGTTTAAGGTTCAAAATTAAGCACTCAAAAGTCGAACCTGAAATTAATCCAATAGGCTTGCCTAAAAATCAAATCTCCACCACTGTAAAATGAGATGATAAACAGATCAAAAGGTCTTTAACAGGGTTGTAACGAGTCTAGGGTTAAAGGTGTGGATAAAGGTTGAATTAGAAGGTTAGAATCGAGATTGAATTGACAATTTACCTAACTAGAAAAATGAACTAACTAAATAATTACATCAATTGAAAACTAATAATACGAGCTTTTTCTTCAGGATTTGAAATTTAAACATGTAAGCTCACTTAATTATAGAATTAATAATGAATATACTTCGTTTTTTTTTAAGAACAAATCAAATAATAGGATAGAACTTTTACAACTAAAATATAAAACATAATTAGGCAACTGTTCAAAATCAAATCTCGTCAAAAAGAGAGTCAAGGAATGGTGATAACAAATACAAAGGGTTTTGGGTTAATATTAGTGGGTGAGTCAATAAAAAGGGATGTTAGGATTAAACGGGGTTCATTAGGGGTTAATTGTGAAGGTAGGCTTTTTAGTGGAGTAAGTGAGTTAAATCCTAGGTGCCTTTATCATCTCAGTATATCAAATCATAGGTGTGGTCTCGACATGTATAATCGAGGCAAGTTCTAGAATAACAGTTCAATGTTGACACACTCATAATCAATAAAGTGAGCATGAAAAAGAATATATGCTCTATAAGGCTCAAAAATCTCACAAAAAATTATGGTTGTTTTAACATCAACCTTGTAAATTTCAAATTTCAAAGTAATATTCAAATTTAGGTTAACAACCTAGCAAAAATTTTTAATTCTGGAAAATAGACTTATGCTTGATTCTCTAGTATCTTAAAGTATAAGTTATCAATGCACAATTAACTATGACTTAATCTAAAACATTTCAATAAAAATCATAAATCACTAGAAATTTCATCCTAATTAGTAATATGAGGAAATTACTTAAAAGCAAGACTAAATTCAGGGATTTGAGAATAATACAGAAAGTTAGGCACTTTTACCCCCCACACATAAGATGTACATTACCCTCAATGTACAAAGATAGATAATATCAGTTATTAGATAATCAAAAGAGAGGGGAAAAAGTGACACTCCCTGAATTATGGATGGATTCCTTGGAGGATGTGTAGAATACGTTGCAGGTGTCGTGTTACATCCTAAAAATGGGGCTATTTGGAAATAAATTATTTTTCTTATGTATGAACTGCTGTGTTATTATTTATGGAATAATAATGATTAATTTAAGGCTTTGTGTTGGCTCGGTTTGGTAGGAAATTTCAGTTTTTAACTTTTAAGGTAGGGAGCCTTAGCAGGAGGGTGTTATAAGAATAAATGGGGATAATTTGGACACAAGATGAGCCTAGACTAAGTGGCAAAGTAAGCCCACTTAAGAGCTACATGTGACGCCACCAAGGAGCAAGGGAGAGCTTGTGTTCGAGTCACGGAAATCCCTCTTTTTGTTCTTTAAGTGGACGGTACAAGGGGGAGAGATTTTCTCTCCTTAAATTCTTTTTATTATCTACTTAGATAATAGGATAATATGAGCAGTTTTTATTGGATTTTAATTCCTTAATATTAAGAAGATAATTAAGGATATTACTATTATCATTTTGATAATGTGATAATGTAGGATAATTAAGGGGATTATTAGATTAAAAGGATTATTGAATATTAGTTGGATTATTGATGGATTTTTGGGATTAATTCAAAATTTATTTGAATTAATTAGAAGGGGTGGACGGCAAGGGTACTTGGTGCCTATAAATACATTAGTTGACCCCCTTGTTTTTCTTTTCTTCAATTTTTGCTAAGTGCCGAATTCCCTAGCCCTCTTTTGCTCTTGCGTTTTCTTCATTCTCTCAAGCCCCTTTAGCCGAAACTTCTTTCCTTCCCTATTAACTCTCTCTGGCCGAATATACCATTGGAAGTACCGATTTCTTCATTTGTCTTCCTTTTCTTTTTCCTTTTTGATAGCCGAATTTCCCCTCTTCATATTCCAAGTCTTGGCCGAATAATAAACAGGAATAATCTCCTCTAGACTCTCCTTCAATCGGTTCATAAGGTGGTAAGTGATCTTGGCCGAATGTCTATCTTCCCTTTTCCTTCTTTTTCTGTCGATTTCTTTTACAAGGGGAGGTGCCGATTTCGGCAATGGTTATAAGGCTTCTAATCGAGTAGTGAACGATTCTTCTAGGTGCTCAAGGAACGAAAGCAGTCGACTCAGGTCCTGATCTCTAGCTTTCGATTTCGGTAAGTGGTGGTAAGATCAATTTCTTTATTATAACAATCCGATTAAAAGCCGAAGGCTATTAGTTTTACTTACTAATCAATGATGGCTGACGAGCAGATTCGAGTATCAAGTACGGTGGATAGTAGCAAAGAGTTTAAGGTAAGATCTCGGGTTCACAAGGAACCCCTCCCTAATAAGTTAATTAGGCCGAATAGGCCATAAGACTAATCCATGGATTTGGCCGAATATAGGACAAGTGGATCTGTGGTGACCAACGCTTTCTTTCGGAATTTAGGACTACCATCGATATCAGGTGTGTACATACACACCATATAGCTTATTAATTATGCTAAGTAATGTGAATGTTAACTTGATTTTTTGTAGCAATGGCTTGAATACCATAACGGTATAAGTGGTGAATCAGGTAAGTACCTGTGCATATGATTTCATTATTTTATGCTTTTGGGAAGCATGTTGTGTTGATACATATGATAAATCTGTGTATGAGTGTTGACTATGTGGGTTGAATGAGTGGAGGGGGCAGTGATATTGTGCCGACGGGCACCAGTGTTTTGGTAACACACCGTGACTACGGTCACCAGAGGTTTGGTACCTCCAGAGGTTTGGTACCTCAAAGCGACTTGTCCCTGTGGTTAACACCACCGTGGGTTGGCCCCACTTGAGATATGGGATCGTCTGCCAGTGATTTGGTATCACGCGATGGGTTGGCCCCATCACCCGATTTGTGTCTACGGACACCAGTGTTTTGGTAACACATTGTGACTATATGTCACCAGTGGTTTGGCACCACCAGTGGTTTGGTACCACAACGGGGTAGACAGTGGCGTATGGCTGGCTAGGTTGGGACACATGACATTTTGCATTTTAATTGTTATATGTTGTGTATGAAAAATGTTTTTAAAACGGGGAAAGGGTTACACACTAAGTCTTGGTGGCTCACCTTCTCCTTTATATTTTTCAGGTAACACGTAGATCGCGGATGTGGAGCCGGGTTAACCCGAGGTGGCCATGCAGAGGATTTTAAATTTAAATGAACTTTATACTTAGTCTTACTATTTTAAATTCGGTTTTATTTTATACTTTGGATTGTAATAAGGCCTCCTAGAATATTTTATTATTTCCATATGTTGAATACTTGCTTTAAACCTTATAATTAATATTAATTAAAATCACGTGTTTTCCCAAATTAACTCGAAAAGGTTTTAAAATGCCATCGGGCACGGTTGAAATTTGTTTTATAACTTGACTTAAATATGTTTTAAAAATAAACACTAAGTATGATTTTACCAAGATAATCAAATACGAGAAGTTTTCCACAAAACTTAATGGGTTCCAAAATGGATTTCAAAAAGGTTTTTCCCGTAACAAACTAGATTCGGCCATAGGGTTGGGCCGGGTTTGGATTGTTACATGTCGTCTTTTGTTGTGGCGGTTACTAACGAGCTCTGCGCTAGATGAAGAAATTGGGGAGCTCGTGAAGAATTAGCCAGGGATTATTAAGACACATTTAAAATAAACTAAATATATAACTAAAGACAAGAAAACTAAAGAGAAGGAAAATAGAAAATAAAATAGAGTTAAAAGAAAAGGTGGATGGACCGAGGAGTCCTTATTGTTGGATGGTTCACGAGGTGGGTGTGACCTCTAAGGCTGCGGAGGTGCTGGTTGTGGCAGAAGTGGCGTGGTTATGGTTGTGGTTGTGGTGATTCCCTAGCAGCCTTTTAAACCTGACACTAAGAAACTAAATTAAGCATAAGATTGTCAAAGGGAAGGAAATTGAAGAAAAAGAGAAAAGAAAAATAGAAACTAAATGGTCTCAAAGACCCTTGGCTTGTTGTTTGGATGAAACGGCCGGCATGAACTTATGTATAGTGGTCTCCTTTGAGGAAATTACGCTTGCCTTCTTCCGCTTCTTCGTCATGGATATGTGTAGCTCAAGAGTTTGGAGACTTTGTTATGGAGAGGGGAGAAAAAGGAAGAAAAGAAGATGAGTGTGGGAAGAATGGAAGGGGGTGGTTTAAATAGAGTTTTGGAGTTTGATGCTCCCCTACTCCCGTAGACCGTGGGCGTGTTGCTTCACATGGTCGCCTCGCACGGCCGTGTGTGTTGATTCACCCGCGCCCGTTTTACGGATTGCCACGCCCATTTCTGAGAAGTCAATGTCGACCACGGCCGCGTCGCATGGCCGTGGGCTTTTTTCGGTGCCCGTGTTGGAGTGGTTGGGTCTATGAACTTCAAAAATTAGTTGAGCCTGATTCGTACTATCTCTACCATGTTAGTACAAAGATTCTTAAGGTACACATGGCCACGGCCACGGCCGTGTGCAAGGCCGTGTGGCTTGGAAATCTGCACCCTTGGTCAGTTTAAAGTTAGGTGATAAAAAGAAAGAATAAAATATAATAGATAAGATAAATAAAAATGTAGAGGTTAATGGGGTTAATACTCGTGTTGCCTCCCGAGAAGCGCTCGTTTATAGTCTTAAGCTAGACTTACTTCTTATTCGCTTATTCATGGTGGTTTTAGGAGTTGGTAGTCCTTCCTCATGCTGGCAGCTCCTTTATCGTGATAAAGTGTAAGACGAGTAGCATTTATTCTTAAAGTGCCAAAAATAGGGTTACTTACCTCGACTGTTCCGTATGAAAAAATATCGATTACCTTGAAAGGGATTTCCTTGCTGGTGTTAGGATCAGGAGGGGACACTCGTGGATCTGCTTTATCTAGAAATACCTGATCTCCAATTTTGAACTCGTGTGCCTCGTAGGGTGGCTTTGGTTCTGGTTCAGGTATTCCTAGTTCTTTTTTCAGATGCGTCTTCCCCTCTTTTATTTCATCGATCTGAATCCCTTGTTCCTCGTGAGTTATATCTTTGTTGGCACAGGGTTTAGAGTCGGGTTCAATCGTGTCCTTTTGTGGTGCTTCCTGAAAAGAAGGGTTAACCGAATGGTTATCAATAGATTTGACTCTCTCACCTTGGTTCTTCGATGTTTTAGCGGAATCGAGGGCTTGAAGAGTGACTATTTCGTCACCTACACAGAGTATAAGTTTGCCTGCATCAACATCGATTTTAGTTCTGGTAGTTGCTAAGAATGGTCGTCCTAAAATTAGGGGGATCGTGTTGTCCTCATCCATGTCTAAAACGACAAAGTCTACCGGGAATACGAATTTGTCAATCTTCACAAGTACATCTTCAATTATTCTCCTAGGAACTCTAATAGTTTTATCAGCTAGTTGAATGCTCATCCTAGTTTGTTTGGGTTTCCCTAGACCTAGTTGTTTAAACAATTTATAAGGCATTACATTTATGCTTGCCTCTAAATCAGCTAATGCATTATCAATAGTTAAACTACCAATTAAGCATGGAATTGTAAAACTCCCTGGATCTTTCAATTTCCGTGGCAGTTTATTTTGCAACATTCTGAGCACACTGCGTTCAGTTCCACATGTGATTCCTCGTCTATCTTTCGCTTATTCGTCAATAGCTTCTTTAAAAATTTCTTGGAATCTGGCATCTGTGAAAGAGCTTCAAGAAAGGGTAAGTTAATATGTAATTTCTTTAAAAGTTTAAGAAACTTATCGAACTGTTCCTCTGTGTCGTCTTTCGTTATTGCTTGGGGATATGGTATGAGAGGTTTGTACTCTTTGATTACCGGTTTTGGCTTATTATTGACCTCAATCGTATCTTCTTCTACCACCTTCTTTTGTTCTGAATTAGACACGTCTAACCCTTCACCATCTTGAGCTGTTATGGCTTGAACTTGCTCCCTTGGGTTAGTCTCGATGTTGCTCGGTAGTCTTCCTTGTGGTCTCTCAGAAATCTGCTTAGCAAGTTGCCCGAATTGATCCTTGAATTCCTGTGACAATGCCTCAAGTTTTTTTTCTACCTTTTGGAAACATGTTTCTGAGGCTGTTATAAAGTTTGTCAGGACCTTTTCAAGGTTTGGCTTCTTTTCCTGTGGGTAGGGCTGTTGTTGGAAGTTTGGGGATGGTTGTGATCTTTGATTTCTTTGACCGCCCCATGAGAAATTGGGGTGGTTCTTCCAACTTGGATTATAAGTATTACTATAAGGGTTATTGTTAGATCGGAAATTATTACCCATATAGTTCATCTGTTCGCTCTCCATGCCCTGTCCGTAGGGTGGGTACTCAGGATTCACCACTCCTTCACTTGCGTCGCACTGCATTACTGGATGTGCTTGCAAAGAACCATAGAATAGAAACTATCAAATTTTTTGTGTAACAATTCTACCTGATTTGATAACTCGGTCACTACATCAATGTTGAAAACTCCGGCTGCTTTAGCTGGCCTTGTCCTTGTAACTTGCCACTGATAGTTATTCAGTGACATCTCCTTTATAAACTCGTAGGCTGCTTCAAGAGTTTTGTTGTTCAGGGTTCCACCGGTAGCTGAATCGATTAGTTGCCTTGTTGAAGGGTTCACACCGTTGTAAAAAGTTTGGACTTGTAGCCACAAATGAGCATGAAGAAATTAACGATACTTCTTTATCTTTTGAGTTGTTCTGCCGGATCGGTCGCTCAAGACCTTTGGTCTGTGGTGTGGACACCTTCTCAACAAATCTTTGTATCTCTCCCATGCATCATAAAGTGTCTCTAAATCCATCTGCACAAAAGAAGAGATATCATTCCTTAACTTGGTCATTTTGGCCGGTGGAAAATATTTGATCCCATGTAGTGATTTATCCTCGTGGAAGAGAATGTAACCACTGTTTGGCTTTATTTTTCAGGGAAAATGGAAATAACCGAAGACGGATGGCATCATCAGAAATGCCATTTATCTTGAAGGTGTTACAAAATTCTAGGAAATTTGCTAAGTGTGTGTTAAGATCCTCATCCTGCAAACCATCAAACTGAACAAACTGTTGTATCATTTGTATAGTATTAGGTTTCAGTTCAAAATTATTTGCAGCAATAGTAGGCCTAACAATACTAGATTCAGTTCCTATTAAACTAGGTTTAGCATAATCATACATAGTACGTGGAGCATGATGTTCGGCCATCTCTGGAGGTGGCAGATTATTCTCAGCCGTTTCTTCCGTAATATTTATTTCGGCTTCTTGCTCTTCATTTATGTAGTTTAGGCTTCGCCTTATCTCTCTGCTATTTCTGCGAATGGTACCTTCAAATCACTGTCGTAAAGTAGAGGTCTTGTCGGGTTCCTTCTAGTCATAAACTAGAGGTACCTGAAAGGGACAAAAGAAAGAAGAAAGAGAATTTAGAAAAACAAAAATAAAATTTATTTGCAAAAAAATAAAAATAAATATGGCTAAAGTAATAAAAATTAAGCTTTCTTAATATTTCAGTTCCCCGGCAACGGCGCCAAAAACTTGATTGTCGAAATCAGAGCTTTAAAATTTATAATGAGAATGATCGAACCTGGAAACTAACTCTGACAACGATTTTAAGGCAAGCGCACTTATCAAACAGTAGTATAGCTTAGTCAAGACCGGAATATCGAATCCCAAAGGAACCAAAAGTACTAATACTAACTCTCTTTCTATTATTTAGCCTAAGAATTAAGTGAATGTTTATCTAATCTAAATTTAACTATCAATTAAACTAAAGACGCAAAGACAAAAAGAATTAATTGGGGAAAATACTGTTGGGAAAACTCAGTTGATTAAGACGATACCCTTAGGAAGAATCCACCTAGACTTCACTTGTTATCTAACACTGAACCAGACGATTTATTCACTTGACTTGATCCGTAAGATTCCCTAAGTTATATTAAACCCTCTCTCGAGGCGAATAACGTCTAGCCCTAGGTTGATTAATTGAAATCTCTTTCTAATTAAAACCCCTAGAATCGCATTAACTCGATCTATGGATTCCCATATTAGGTTTCACCCTAATCCGGAAAAATCTCGTCACCCTATCTTTAGGTGTGCGATCAACTCCGCTTAATTATGCTAGATCTACTATTAAGCAGGGACTTTTGCTCCACCACCTAAGCACATCCAACTTGAATCAATATCCTGGAAATATCAACACAAGAATTAAGAACACATAATTAAGAACAAATCAAGTATTTATCATATAGTTCAGAAAACAATAATAAGATCTATCTTAGGTTTCATCCCCCTCAGGTATCTGAGGGTTTAGTTCATAATAATAAAAGAGAACATCTCAGAAGAAAAGATAAAACAAAACATAAGAAATCCCTAAAACTCCCTGAAGGAATTGAAGGAGAGATCCGCCGTCTTGAGTAGAATTCCGGCTTCTTGAGATGGATCAACTGGCTATCTTCGAGTGATTCTCCACAAATCTGACATTTTCGGCTCGGCTCCTTGGCCTAGCTAACTGCCCTCTTTCAGGTAATACTTAGGGGTTTATATAGGCTTTCGAAATAGGTTTCTTCGCCCCTAAGTATCCAAATTCGAATGAAATTGCTCTTTCCTGTAACAGGGCCAAAGCCATGGCACACACCCGTGTAAGTCGTGGCCAGGCCGTGTTCAATCCTGTTGAATGAGGCACGGCCGTGTGAATCGGGAGATGGTCGTGTTCTAGTAGGACGGGAGGCACGGCCGTGTGATCTTGGGCCCAGGCCGTGTGGATTTCGTGATATGGCCCATTTACTCCATTCTGGGCCCATTTTTCGTTCTTTTCATCCTCGGGTGCTTTCCTGGGTATAAAACATGAAAACAAAGGATTAATAGCACCTTTTGACATAAATCGATGCTTAATTCATCCAAAAGCATGCTAAATGTGGGCTTAAAATATGTTACTTTTACGGTTTATCAGTGTCCAAACTGTGTAACTCACGTTTATGTTTTAGAACCACACGGGTAGAGGACATGGGCGTGTACCCACACACGGCCAAGGACATGGGTGTGTGTCTGGGCGGTGTGGCATATAAATAGGGTCCAAATCCTGTTTTTGAGGCCGTGAGTGTTGTCCAACACTAATATTGACCTCTTCAATGTGTGAATGATCTGAATTTGATTTTATGAGGATTCTTTGAAGCTTTATGAATGACATTTGAGTAACATAACTGTATGTGTACTGTGATAGTTATTTATGATATTTAACTGTATTATCCAATTGTGAGATGAATTAGAATGGCTGAACACATAATGTGGACATTTGTACTCTGCATTTACATGGGTTGGGATATTGTGAAAAAGGAAGTATTCTGCTCTAAATTAGTGGCTAAGCCACACTGCATATAAATCTAAATCTGGCACTTTGTCTCATTTCGATCTAGCAGCTAAGCTGCATCTTTGTAAACGTGTCAGACAGACACTCTATGGTGTGTAGGGTTGGTTGGGCATTAAACGCCTTTACTAGTATGTTGGGATGGTCGAAGACAGTGTGTAATGGATGGGGTTAGAAATGTCTGCATCTAAATCTGATTTGTTCTATATATGAAACTGCAATTACTTCTGCATATGTAACTAATTGTTCTGAATCTGAACTGAAATTATTTCTGTTACCAAACCGAATCTTGAGATTCGAGAACTATCTTATAAATGTGTTTTAATTGAATAAATGTCTTTTATGCATTAAGTTCACAACTCATTTTGTTATTGAATGGATTTTAGGTGGTTATTAGACTTGAACGGATTGGCACTGCGGGAACTCAGTTAAGTTTTTATCTTTCTTTTTAAATGTTACTATTAGGAATTCCGATGTTCTATGATGTTTGGGAGGATTATATAATTAGGTAATTGTTGTTATGGATATGATGTGATGCATGGTTCATTTTAACTGCGATATAAATGTGGTATTTTTAGTATCGATGATGTAATTCTTTGGATTTGGTTTGGACGTCTAGGCCGGGTTTAAGGTGTTACATATGTTGAGCAAGTATTTCTACAATAAAAAAATGTATCTTCTTTTTATACATGTTATAGATATAGATGTGCTAGTTTGTGTATTTCACAGGGGTGTGGGAAGGAAGGAGAAATGCTACAACTATATCTTCTCCGGAGATGTCTCTTTCATGGTAAGGTTTCTGAGTTTATAATAAAATGGGATTGCATAGACTGATAACCACCACCTTTAAAGTGATTACCAACTAGCATAGTTAACTGGAATATTGGTCCTTTAATAGAATGGATAAGATAAGGGAGATTACGGAATGATATGACATATATACTTCACTCCAATCCTCCATTTTTTGGGTCCTTAAAGAAAGATGAGCTTTAAACCGCAGCATTGATTCATAACATAAGTTTCAGCATGAATTTCTTTCATTAAAAAAAAAAAGTACAGGTGATAGAATCCGAACCCTAATTGAAAATCTAACAATGCTGGAAACCAGAAACTTGTTTTGAACAATTACATTCAGTGCACAAACTTTTACTTGGCTGCATATTTTAATGGAAAAGATCAATGGATAAATGATTATAGGATCATATTTCGCTACAAAGTGGAATATGTTCTGCAATGTTTTGGGGCTACAGAATTAAGGAAAAAAAGAGACAAACGGTTAAGGAATGAATTTTTTATTTGAATGGCAAAATTCAATGTTTAAAACCATCACGGGTTCAAATTTTAATATAATAGAGTTTTTTATTAATTTTAAATAAAAATATAAAAAGACAAAAATATTATTATTTAAAAAGGGTATTTGTCGATTATTAGGAAAAGGTAATCGTAAAAGGAAAAGGAACAATGGGTGAAAACAATCTGCAGCAAGTCTCGACAGTGTACTTCAACAACATAACATCTAAGGTAGACTGGAGATGGTTGAAAACGATCTGCAGCAAGCATGGTAATGGGGCTGATGCTTTTATCCCTACAAAGAGAAGTGCAAAAAGATCAAAATTTGAGTTTGTAAGATTCTATAATCTCGATCAAGCAAGAGGCGTTGTTTCTAGGTTGAATGGAGTGAGGTGGATAGAGGAGAGACTTGAATTTAAGTTTGCATGTTTTCGACCACGAAGATCGGGTTGGACATGATGTTGGGATATCTGTAAACCTGAATAAGAGACAACTGAACGAAGATATGGATATTAACAAACCAGGGGGAAGATGAGTAAGTCCTATATGCAGGTTTTAAGAAAGAGATAATGAGAAGAATGTGAAACATTTGGTGGATGAACCAGGGAAGAAGATGCGGTTGGTACAGTAAGTAACGAAAACCTTCATTGGTTGGAAAAAAGTTTAGTTCGTAAAACAAGTCAGCATTTCACAGTTAATGGAATTCAAAAAGAGATTGATAATGCAGAAATAAGAATTACTGCAGCTAGGAGGATTTCAGGTAATGTGTTCTTGGCTGTTTTTAAAAATGAAGAGATTATCGTTAAATTGCAGCAAAAAGGACGGGAGCCTTATCTCGTATTAATGTCAATTGTTTCTTGAAAAGCAATCAATTCATTGGACTCGTCAAGAAAATCAAGCTTTAATTCCCGAACAATTTCGAGTTGGCAATCAATTGATGGCAATTGTTTCTTGAAAAGCAAAAAGCTGAACAATTTCGAGTTGGGATTAAACATGTTTTACGTTGAAAACCATGTTCAAGAAAAGCAATTGTTGAAGGTACGAGGGTGAAATTTAAAATCTACTATGACATTGATTCATTGATTTCATGGGGTTCTTGCTCTTTAACCAAACTTGTGGAGAGAAACTCTTCTTTAGGAAACTTTGTGAGAAGAAAGTTGACAGAGTGATCCAGTTCTAGATTTTGGTCTCTAAAATTATGGGTGTGAATTCAAAATTGGCTGGTTTTTTGGATACATGATTCAAGTTTTGTCAATGACTAGAGCAACGAAGGGAGAATGTCCTCACCATTATTAGGTTCTATGCTTGGTCATATTTTCGATTTGCTGAGGTATTGTGCTCTACGGTTTGTAGATTGGTGCATGGTTTTGGAGATATGATTGGGGAGTTGATTATGTGTCATGGTGAAGAGTCTTTAGGGCTGATTGCATTGAAGAATTGTTCAGGCTTTTTGCTTTGTTTCGCGGGTGTGTGTGTTTGTATTAATGTCTTATGTAGGAGATTGTTGTCATTTGATTTATTTTTCCAAGTTTTATCACTTTTGTTTTAGGAGAGCTTTGCTATGCGTTTTCATCCTATGAATGTTCCACTAGTTTTTGAGTAGTGTTGTCTTTTTCGAGTCTTCATTTCGTTTATAGGTTTTCTTTTGAAACTATTTCAAGATTTCTTTAAAAACTTTTTATGGCTTAGCAAAATAAATAAAAAATATTTTAATAATTCTCTAATTGAATTGATGTTTAATTGATTTGTAACAACAATTGTAACCATTG